>OVBE01017191.1:0-10556 GCA_900406425.1 Iberis pinnata | reverse complement strand
TTCTTTTGAGATATATATATATATATATATATATATATATATATATATATATATATAACTTTTACGTACACATAATTTATGATTTAGAAGCTCAAAGAAAACAATTTGCATAGTGTTTAGGTAAATTAACTAGAAACCCATTTAGTGATATTTAAAATGTCCGATTAGACCAAACAATCTCGATTTCTAGACTTCTATCTGAACCATCTTTATTGCTTTCCTCACTTAGCTTGAAACTTCCACTGTAACTCCCTTCCATCAACACTTTGTCTATTGGGATCTTCACTTTACCCAGATTTTTCTGGAAGATTAGTAAAAGAAAAAGAAAATAACAATTAGTTGAACAATTGTATTAATTGATAACAAAAAAATAGATTTTTTTGGGGGAAAAAAACATACGTTGCGGAAAATGTTATTTGATTTGCAGACGATTTCCAGAAACCGTCCTCTTGGAGGAACAACAAAGTCCCATGTGAATGATTCTTTCCAAACCGGTGAGCTGGTCCGTTTCACAACCTGAACCGAAGCATGTTTCCAGTTTAATCTCAGAGTTGATAGGTGTATTATAACTGGTTAAAGTCATGAACAAATCATTTGGGAATTTGTATTGAAAAAACAAATTGTTCTAGAACTTATATGTATGAACATCATAAATAGCCCACTACAATACGAGACATGAAACATTTTTCACCATAATATCCGATCCATAATCATTCCTTATAATATGGGGTTTTGAAAGTACATGGAGTTGAACTCCCATAGAAAAAAGTGCATATGTGGATTTTTAACCATTTGACCAAGTCAATTTTCCAAGAGACATTAAATTAAATGGAAAAAATACAATATTTTTAGATTATTTATAATAACTTTAAAATTGAAATTAAAGAGGTAATTTAAACTCAATTCTATTTTGTTTATAATCATGTATTATTTAGTAGTGGATTTGAATTTAAAATTTTCAATTCTGGTGTTATATATGATTATTGTATTTGAAATATATTTATTAATAGAGTTTGAAATCTATTGTTATTAAATGAAGATCTTACATTAGTTTTTAAAATCCATAGATATTTTGATTATAAAAGATTTTAATTTTTTTGTATTTTAAAGGATTTGAAATGAGTTGATGTACAATCATATTAACAAATATTTGGATTTAAAATCTAAAGTAAGCTGCCAAGAGTTTTAAAATCTTTATAAGTGAGTTCTATAGATATTTAAAATTTTTGCAAATGAATTTTGTAGACAATTAAATTTTAATGATTTCAAATTTTAAGCAATTACTTTAGACCCAATAATTAAATAACACCCCTTAAATTTTCAACTCATCATCTTACTTGAATAAAAATAATAATTTTATCCAACAACACAAGAAAATATCTTAAAATACCATAAGACATTTCCTAAAAGTATTATTAATAACATTTTCAACAATATCAAAAATTAATCTTTATTCAAATATCATAGGTATCTAAAAATATTTAAAAATTAGAATTTTTTGTCACATTAATTTATAGGATTTAGAGATTTGATTTGTATTTACTAATATAAGGTATTAAGTTTAATTTTTAGATTTAGAGTTATTCTAATTTTGTGGTATGTTCAAAAAGTTATATATTGACTAGAATATTACCCGTGTTACACACGGTATTATGTTCTTACAATATTACTTAATTAAATATAATGTATTTTTGTACAAATTTATGTGTATTATTATATAATGTATCGTTTTATAATGTCGTATGTTTTAGTTTAGTTTCATAACATAATTTTTCGTATATATATTATATATGATGTGAATTCCGACGAACAAAAATAATTCATTATAAAATGATATATATATACATATATAACTAAATAAGTTATTAATCATTATGTTTTAAAAAATATTAAAATAATCTAGTTTAATTATACTAAAATATGAGATATATATATACATATTAAAAGTTTTGACTACATAATTTATTTATATATCAAATATTATTTAGTTAAAAGCAACATAAAATTTACCTTTAATTTTGTAATTTAAATTTTAAATAATTTGTTTATATTATCCTTAATGAAAATTTTAAATTGTATTAAAAATCAATAGCATTATATGTAAATTTCTACAAAACAAATGTTTTTCTTATAGGAATTTTTCCTAATTAATAATATATTACATTTTTGAACTACAAATATTATAAATATTTTAGGAAATTTAACGTACAAATATAGTAATTGTGAGAATATTCTAATTACTTTTTCTTGACTATAATAGATCAATTCAATAACTTAAATTTTATTAGTTTTACTTTTAGTCAAAGAACGTAATAATAGATATAGAAACCATTATGCAACTGGATCTTTGTTAGAATATTTCAATTATGAGACCGGTTACTTGTTCCGATTTTAACATGCCTAAATTAAATTAAATTAAATTAAATTAAACCGACTCTAACCGAACATACCTTGGTTTTCTTGGGGGGGCAGTTATCAATGATTAAGCTACAAAACGCGTTTGTGTTTCCTATAGAGCGTTTCAGATTCTCGCCGCGTTTGATCGCCACCGCCAAACTTCCCGGCAAGCAATTCAAGAGGCTGTTTCCTCTCTCGTGGAAAGTCCCCTCCGAAGTCTTCGATTTCATCATCACCTGAAGCACCGGTATCGCCTCTGCCGCAGAAGCCGCTTGAGACCTCGCCGTCTTTGTCGGCATGGTGGTCCACGACTGTCTCAGTGTGTAAATCGTGTCTAACGCCGAATCTCTTGCGTCTTTGTCGCCGGATTTTAAAACTCCAATTAAGTGAGGGATACAGGCGGTTGCCGCCTCCGAGGCTCTGAGCCTGGGAAACGTCGTGAGAATTGCGTTTAGCGTTCTCACCACTTCCACGTTTATCGTAGCTGTCGTCCAGAACTCTCTTTCCATCGCAGCTGCAATTTCACTGTGAGTTAATCGGATTTTCCACGAATAACGGAGTTCTCAGATTTCGGAACTTACCGGTTAAAGACTTGATGATTTCACAAGAAACGTATTCTTTAAGTGTATGATTAGAGAAGAGAGATTTGATCATTAGAGCTGCTTGAGTAGAAACTTGTGGATTACTCGATCTAAGCATCTCTTGAATCAAACACACGCCACCAGCTTCTGCCACAGCTTTTCTGCTTGTTCTACTGTGCGTTGCGAAGTTTCCCAATGCATACATGACAACTATTTGCAGCTCGTCGCTCGGTTCCTCTTTGATCAAACTGATTAGTGCACGACACGCTAGTGCTGAATCCGTGGCTTTAGCAAGTCCTTCGTGTTGAGAAATGTCCCCTAGAGCCATGGCTACGAGAAGCTTTGCGGATTCTGATCTTGTATTTGGGTCTAGTATGTACTCCGATAAGGGAGTTATCACAAACTTGCAGATTTTTGTGTCTCTAACCTTTGGATTGCGCAATATTAGTTCGAGTAATCTTCCGGAGAGTTCTTCGCATTGGTGTGATCTTAGGAGATCCAGTAATGCATCGAGTGCACCAGAGAAAGCCATTTCTAGAACACTTGACGAGTCTTGCTTCTCACGGATGATCAATGCATCAATGGCTAAGACCACTGTACTCTCGGCTGTTGAGAACAAGAGTTTTGCCAGAACTGGTATAGTTTCCGTGAAGTAATATTGTTGAGGGTTGAATCTGAGGATGTTGCAGAGAATCGAAGCTGCTGATTCCCATAGAGACATGAGAAGCTGAGGATCTTCATCGAGAATAACTTTGGAGAGCTCTAGAATTCCCTCGGCATCTGCTACCTCCTTCGTCCATGTAATTGAGGATTTTTCTAAACCCATCAAAGCTATCTCTTGTAAGTTTCTCACTCTGATCCCCGCAAGTTTGACAAGAGGAGCAATGAAATCTTTGGTCATTATATCTTTTTGGAAACATTTCATTTCGAATAGAGAGGTTAGTAGCTCTGCGGTTGCATGTTGGACCACCACATATTCTGATTCAAGCAATGGTATCAAAGGAATGATGATTGCTGAAGTTGCAATTTTTAATGATTCAAGAACCATTGGCTTCTCCAAGATGTTTGCTAACGCCTGTAAACCACCTAGTTGGCCTTGAAAATCCAAGTCTTGTCTGAGCAAAACCAAGAGGAGCGGGTCTACCATTTTTATTGCCGCTTGGCTTCTAGCTACAGTACCGACATTTGTCAAAACTCTGAAAAGCTCTACGATGACAGAACACAAAGAACTTGGAGGACATGTGGGGAGTTGACCGAGGCATCTCTCTATAATACCCATTCTAATCAGATCCATTTTACGTGGAGTCTTGTCCTTAGCCATTTTCACAAGACTAGAAATTGCAGCCGTACTGATCAGATAGCTTCCAGAAGCCACAAAGCCAAAGAACAAATTCATACAATCATGTTCTTCTGCGACATCTGATAATCTTTTGCTATCCAAGAGTCTATCAACGGCAACCATCCCGGCTTCTATAGCAGTGCTTCTTCCTGACCGGATAAGTGATATAAGAGGTACCATGCAATTTTCGGCGGATGGGCTTGCTCTCAAACCTTCACTGCTAAACATAAAGGAGCATATCCTTGCAGAACTTATCTTTGATTCAAGCGATGAACTATTTGAAGATAGAATATTGTAGATGTTTTTTAATGGGTTTCCTTCATGACTAGATAGAATATCTGGTCCCGGACATTTCCCCATACATAGCTTCACTAAAGGGGTTAGAGCAGCCTGTCTCTCACTTTCCAAAGTAGTATCCAACATTTCAATAAGAGGGGAAAGCGTTTTCCATGCTAGTTCAGAATCTCTGATGTGATCAGTGCTAAAAAGTTCACCGAGAGCTCTTGCGGCGCTGTAGCGGGTACCTCTGCAAGGGAGATTAAGAATTCCTATAAGCTGCTTCATGGAACTTATAGCCGTTTTGTGCCGTGTAATTTCGGGGCAGCGGAAGAGTAATCCTAACAATTCAGATACGCTGAACTCAGTGGAATTTTGAGGACATGAAGAAAGGTACTTTGCTAAAGCATCCAGAGCTCCAGTTTCAGCTATAATTAATTTACTTGAATTGCCCCACTCTGCAATACAATGCAAAAGCTGAACTGCTACTAGAAAGGCTCCATTTTTCTTTGCATTTGGCTTCAAGAGATCCACCAACAAAGGAATACATTTTTCGGTAAATGAATCGCATCTTACACTTTCATGTTTGATTAGTGCCTCTAAAGTGGCCTCGCTAGGCTTTTGCAACAGAGATAGCTCTTCTGCCAAAGGCGCAAAACTCCCGGTGTCCGATTCTTCAATCCCAACCAAGTGTATCAGCGTTTCTACAATATCTGAATTCATGATTTCTTCAATTATTTTTTTGTTCTTATTACGAACTAATGCTGCGAATACTTGTGCAGTAAAAAATCTATCAATCATCTGATCAGATTTCATGAAAAGAGATAGAGTTGGCACAAGATTAGATATTGCTGGAGATGAGACAAAGTTTGGTTCCTGACACATAACAGCTAGGAATGATAGAGAAACCCATTTTTCTTCAGAATCTGAGAAATTCTCCTGCAAAAAATGGAGATTCATCAAGACCAACACTTGCAGGTAGGGGTAGGCATTTAAACAGAACCGATTAAACCGAACCAAATTTAGTTCAGTTATGTCGGTTTAATTCGCGACTTTTTTAATTTAGTTCGCTTCAGCAACAATTTTGTTTTATACTATATTAACTGAACCGAACTTGCTAAAATCAACCGAATAAACTGAAATTAGCCGAATAAATCGAAAATTAACCGTATATACCATTTAGATTTTTGAACGGAGAAACCAAACTTTAAAAACGAAAAATCAAACCGAACTGAAAGCTTATTCGGTTCAATTCGGCAAAAAATTAATACCTCCTAGGAAACCGAACTGAACCAAACTGAAACTGAGTGCCCTTCCCTACTTGCAAGATATAGAAAGGAAAAAAAACGATAGTAAGCTTACTTATCTACCTGTGTGTTAAACTTGTATTTTTGAATATTGGCTGCAACAATTTCAAGCCCATTGGTTTCCATGACAGCGACTCTGTTCTTGGAATGAGAAGAGCATAAAATGGAGAGTAACCACATGGAGACTGTACTTCCCGAGATAGTAACTGAATCAACCATTTTGGAGTCATCCATCTTTAAGCATCTTGGCCTTTGAATTTCAGCTCGATATGAAGAACAATTACAGTCCTGCTTTGACATTTCAAGTAGAGTGCATACTAGGCTTTTTGAATACCCTGATAGTCCTATTGCTTCTGCGCATAATTTCTTGTTGTTCTTTGCTGCGCAAACAAGCAACATAGCCCCTCCAACTTTGATTTCGGGACTTGATGAGTTTATTGTTCTGTTAGCGAACGAGCAAATAGATTTTGACTGTGTGATCAAAAGTTCACCTAACAAGACAAACTGTGTCTTGCAGAAGCGAGACAGAATCTCTATGGCTTTATCTTGTACTGAAGGATGACCTTCAGCTACACAGCGGACAAGAGAGTCTAAGCTTGAAGGAGCTTCAGTGAATGCAGAAAAGGGGTTATGAGACAAGTTAGCACCGCATTTATTTTTGGCTAACAAAGAGAGTACTTCTAATACGTCGATATAAGCACTGTTGTTCAGGTCTGTTGCGTTTAAGAGATTAATAAGTTCAGAAATGGCGAAATGGCACTGATCATTTCCTCTGAAGACATCACTGACCTGGAAATGCTCAAGTAATTGATGAAGAGCATGTGAAGCATTTCTCTTACCTTGCAATGTTCCTTCTCGCAATACTCTAGTCAAAGCAGAAACAACATCATCAGCTAGCGCTTCAGCTGCGATATTTGGGTCTGAAAGAAGGTTCGCAAGAGTGGACATGGGATTCTCTGCTGACTCGATTGGGTTTGTTTTTACTGACTTTATCAATGGTTTGATCATTTCCACTTCTGGACCGGATAACTTCTTTTGGCTAATCTTTTTCTTTGTTGGATTAGATAAAGAGCCCAAGGCATGCGCTAATTGTGTCGCAACAGCGTGGGTGTTCCCGCTTAAAAGCTTTGTACATGGATTATCATTCTCATCAAATCCAAGACCGCTACATAGGTCTTTTCTTGCATTAAAAAGATCAGCCAAGACAGAAGCTGCGTTCTCTTTCATTTTCTCATGTGATGACGCAAGTCTTTGGACAAGAGACCTCAATCCATTATTTGCTGCAGAACCCTTGGTGACAAATTCTTCCAATGAAGCTGATGCAAGAACATGGCCTAGAACTCTTATCAAATGAGGCTTTGATTTAGGAGCATCGCCTAGAAAAATAGTTTGTACTTGCTCGATAACACTTGGATCAGCTGCTTTGATCAGTTTCACAAGTGTATTTGCTGAGATCTCTTGGGATTTTGGTCCACCGTTCTTTAAAATCCCCAAGAGCGCCGGAACGGCTCCTGCTTTCTCAACGCAGTCACGTATTTCCTCGCTATGAGAACATAAGTTCCAAAGGACATGGGCAGCATCCTCCTTTGCCTTTTGAGACACACCCGTCTTTAATATCTGCAAAATTGGAGGTATCCCGCCTGCAGAAGTAACAGCCCATCTACTTTCTTCGACACTGTCAGTCAAAATTGCTAAGAACTCAACAGACAGCTCTTGATGTCTTTCGCTTGATAACCCAAGAAATGGTATGAGGATTTGTATCCCTTCTCTCTTCTTAATAGCATCCCAAACATTCCCATGTTTGCATAAATCTGACAAAGAAGTTATCAGCCTCTCGCGTGGACTAGCTGTCACTAAGATTGTTAGCCCAACTAAAACCCCCTTAGCCTCCACATTGTTGAGTGATTTTGATACATCAAGATTTCCATATAGACTTTCCATAGCTTCCAAAATACGTTCTTGGATCAGTTGAGTATCTCTAGGCTTCAATAGTTTCACTAGTATTGCTTCTGTTCGCCTTGGATCAAACATCTCTCTATCATTGCCGCAAGTTGGCTGAAATTTCCTCAGAGCATAAGCAAGAACTCCAAGAATATCAGCGATTGGCTCAGTGAGTCTTGGAGACAATGCTAGACCTCCAAGATATTCTATCAAAGCAGAATTTCCTCCACATAAGTTAGCTAAAGATTGTGTCCCGTAACTCTGTAAAGAGCATTTGGTTTCTTCATCCATTGATTCTTTAGACGAAGCAACCACTGCGCTAATCAGAAGGTGGATCCCATCTAAATCTCTTGCTAAATCTTTAGCTTCTTCTGACTTTGATGTGATGGCTTCTAGAGCATTGACTACACTGGATCTCAAGAAAACGCTCTTCTCCTCATTCAGAAGCTGAACCAGAACTTGCACAGTACCTGACTCTACCATTTTGAAGAAATTGGAATTGAAATTCCTAATGAGACGAGATAAGAGAGAAGCAGCGTTTGATTGAGATACCATGTTACTTGACTGCAGAAGCTTTAAGATAATATCGACACCACCATTCTCAAGCGTTACTGTCCAAAAACCATCTTTTTCGCCACAAAGATTTCTCAAAGCTCCAACCAAATATCCTTCAACTCTATTGTCCTGCTTTTTTACCATCTTTAGCTCATTCCACAAACTTGGTACCACGCCTTCAATGACAAATATGTTAGTACCTACATCATCATCATCATCCATTCCACACAAGGAAACTTCGTATATGGCTTCGGCCGCAGCTCTTCTTGCATCAACAGAATCAGATTTCAGAAGCAACATCAGCGGTGGGATGCATCCGCCTATGAGTACTTTAGAACGAATATTTTTGTCTTTGCATAGAATTGTAAGGATTGAAGCAGAATTGAGTTTAGCCAGAAGAGTTCCGTTCCTGAGAAGCGAGATGAAGGAAGTCATAGCGTTTGCATTCCGTCCAATGGTGTTTCTACACTCTTTATTACCTTTGGCTAGACCAAGAAGCCGAGCAGTGGTGAGCTCTTTCTCTTGAGCTGATGATTTCTTAGCATGGAGCTGCTCGATTAGACGTATGATTGTCACTGCTGCTTTCTCTGGATCATCCATTGTTTTATTGTTGTCCCTAAACGCCTTCAATTAGAGAAAGCAATGAAAGTGGACATCTCAGAAACAGATTTAATACCTGAGCCTAGGAGAAGAAGACTCATGCTGATTTGTTGAGGAGGGAGGTTTTGACATTTTTCTCTCTTCTGTACTGTATACAACAACACTTAGATAAGATACTGAAGAACATCGTATTATGAGCAACTCAAGAAATCATGTTTTTCATTAAGTAAAAACTAGAAAACCTTAAATTTGTTGAATTTCAATCACATCTGAAGGTAAGAAATAACTCCTTTAACCGAAACGTCCCNAAATTTGTTGAATTTCAATCACAACTCCCTCCTCCGCTCCTAATATATGACGATTGTTTCTAGCTCAAAGAATATGAAGGAAAACAAAAACAAAATTGAATTTTCAATCAAGTCGACATTGTCAAGGTTCGTAGAGACAACGCAATTTCCCTCGTTTGTCGTTTCTCAAGAAAACTAACAAACAAAGAAAACAAACCAAAAAGTTTTTAAGGTTTGACAGAGGGAAGGAACATATTCTTAATTTTAAACCANAAAAAAAAAAAAAAAAAAAAACCACAACTATTTATAGTAAACCACAACCCTTACTTATTTAATTTTCTTTTACCTTTAATTAAATTTGTTCAAAAGTTTCAAATCTCTTTTCATGAGCTTATGTTTCCAGCAAACCCTTAATTGAATCCACCAAAGTGGTTAACTATGAGCAAGAAGACTCTATGAACAGTTGTGTGGAAAACTCAAAACCTTACCGATTGAATAAATTCTAGGGCGATTTAAGTTTAGTTCAGGGACGAGTTTTAATTAATCAATTTTTTTTTGTCACCAGTAAACAATTAAAATGAAAACAATTAAAAGACAATTGTTACACCACGACGTAGGGGTAAGCTTGTCCCAACATAAGTGAAACTTCTACTCCGCTTTCTTATCTCGTGCGCAAGAAGGTCTGCTTGGGCATTTCCTAATCAAAATTTTTTTTAAAAGACAGAAATCCGTTACAAAATTCTATTCAAAAATTATACATTTTTATAAAAACCTACTAAAGACTTTTTCAAGCAAAACTTTTCGTCCAAAATAATTAAGATATAATAGTCTTATGATTGTCAACACAATATTATCAACATTTAACCCATATAGACATAAATGTTTATATATATTATAATCAGGTTTGCCACACTATTTCATATAAATTTTTTAGCAAACACATTTTTTTATAGTTTAGGTATGTTAAATAATTAATTACTTATGTTACACAAGGTAAATAGTTTTTAAATTTATATATGTTCATCTAAATTTTTGCTAGTGTACATGCTATATAATTTTTAACTTATATCAACTCCATCATTATAATTACTAGATTAGGTCCTGCGTGATACGCGGGTATATGTAAATTATTTAGATTTAAATATAATAACTCGTGTTATTATATATTTTTATTGACGCTAAAATCAAAATTTAGTTATTATTATTTATTTTGATCTCTAGTTTCTTTTTACAAAATCATTAAAATTGATATCAACATATGTTGCGGTTTTAC
>OVBE01017190.1:0-10556 GCA_900406425.1 Iberis pinnata | reverse complement strand
CTCAAAATCGATGCTAATTGATAAGTAAAAACCGTGAAAATTCAGAGTCATCAGACTCCCCTGAAGCAGACGAAGTTACAGGTGTAGTAGCATCAAAATGAGATGTGAGCTGAGGCAGGCGTTCACCAGGCTACAGCGAAACTGGATGTTGCTTGTGCAGAAGTTGAAAGATCATTGTAGGGAAGAGTAAGTTGAACTTAGCCGGAGGACTTTGAGCAAGATGCAACACATGCCCATAGACAAATGCACCAAAATTGAAAGGGATTTCATGAAACACCTTGTAAACCATCAAGTCTTGTTCTGGACACATATAACTCTTGTTCGTGGAAGAAAAACAATTTGCACAGACATTATAATAGAGAGCTCATTTCTCCTTGCTGAAATCAGATCGTTTCAAGTTGATCTAGTTGGACACCTCACCTCTTTACATAAATTGAGCAAGATCATCAAGTGACACATGAGACACGGCTTGAGTACTTACTGCAACATTCACGTCTTATAATCCGAATAGTGAGTTGATATGTGATGCAGAAAAAGCATAGGTATGGCCCCTAATACAAACAGAGCACGCAACAGGTGGAGTCTTAGCCTTAGGGAGATGAGCCCAGAACTCGTAGACTATGTTGTGCACAAACGGTTGGAAGTTCTGTGTTATGACCACCAATGGTGATTTTTTTAGAACTTCGGTAGTGGCTGGTGGAAGAGCTCCTATGTTGACTGCTTTCTTGGGTAGAAGAGTACACTTAACAAACAAATCGAATTGTGCCTTGGCTCGGTGAGAGAAGAACTGAGTCTTATCAAGAGCCGTTTTCGATGATGGCGGTGGTGAATGAGACGAAGAGGGTGATGGCACAGATCTATAGCGCTTAGGAGGAACCGTCTTTTTGGAGCGTTGAGTCATACTTCGAGTGTGTTTCCTAGTCACCAGAGCAGACTCTGTGACCGAGTTATCCGAGACTTGAATCAGAGAGGCAGGAAGCACCGGCTGATGCGGAGGAAGTGATACATACGCGGCAGACCGAACTGGACTGTTTCATGATGGTGAATGCATGGACTCAGGAAATAAGATTTGAGGTTCATCAGTGACTCCAATCAGTGCAGGGGTGCCGCTTGAAAGAGAACCACCGGGAGATTAGTGAGAGGCCAAGAATCGTCAGAAAGCATACCACGCAGAGGAGAATCGGGGCTTAGACTTGGTGGAGACACATACTTCTTGGCCAGATTTGATAGGAACGATTTCATGATGTTGAAACCCTAGAGACATGAGAGAAATCGAGCAAAAAGCAAGGAAGAGAAGATGAACAGTCCTAGAGAAGAAAGATGTTTAAAACGAGATTAAGATTGCAAAAGTTGTAATCCTAGGTAATAATTCCTGCCTGTTTACTATCCTAGACACGTGGGCTTACAGAAATAGTGGGCCTGCAACATGGGCCATACTCAACCCAAAAGCTATTATTGGACATTTTAAAATACACATAGCAACTTCCTCATGAGACACGAACATGCACAACCTCACAGCCTGACACCATCGACATACATACATTCCACAACTCGAAACAGATAATACTGATGACAAAGACACAGGAAACCAAATGATCAGCATGCAGACTATCAAGTAAAAGAGATTGAATTTAAAGAAATACACAGGCGCAGAGATGTGGAACCAGATTAAGCGAGAATTCATAGATATTGATCGCAAGAACACACCAGTACTCAGGTCTAGTTGACTAGTCTTTCGCACTGGCATACCTTTATCTTTGACAGAACGGTTTTCAACCCCGATGTGCATAAACCAGGCATCTATATATATGACATTCTGAACTATCACTTGACTTCTCAAGTTCAGACAGGAACACCCTTTTTGGTATAAGCAAAACACATATTTTATGTCTGCGGGGTGATTAGCTCTTTGACCTCCATGGTTATACACCATACTAGTATTGTCTGTCTCAGAAGGCATGACAGGTAGCTCTTTTTCAGCTACTAAGACCTGTTATGAGAAACTCGGTGATGTACTATGTGTTCTGTTTGACCATTTATCTCAACCATAGACTCTGCCAATCACAGTTCACAAACTCCTATGGCCTTTCGAAGATTAATAAACTGATTGAAATCAAGTGGTTTTGTAAACATGTTTGCAAGCTGAAAATTTGTTCCCACATGCTCAATCAAAATAATTTTATCCTTAACCAACTTACGAATGAAGTGGTGTATGATGTCAATGTGATTGGTGCGTGAGTGTTGTACTGGATTCTTAGCTATGTTAATTTCACTTTGATTGTCACACTGAACAAGCATTGAGTCTGTACGAACACAATAGCCACTTAGCATTTTCTTCAACCACAGCAGTTGAGTGCAACAGCTACCCATAGCAATGTACTCTGCTTCCGCTGTGGATAGCGACACACAATTTTGTTTCTTACTTTGCCAAGCGATAAGATTATTACCCAGGAAGAAACATCATCCGCTTGTACTACATCTGTCATCAAAACTACCAGCCCAATCTGCATCACAATATCCAGCGAGATTGTTGTTAGTGTCCTTGGTGTAATATATACCCAAATCAGTTAACCCTTTGATATACTTGATGATTCGCTTGACAGCATGTAAATATCACACCTTCGATTTTGCCTGATATCTTGCACAAAACCCACACTCAAACATATATTTGGTCTACTGGCTGTAAGATATAACAAACTTCCTATCATCCCTCTGTATAGGTTCTGATCGACATCTTTTCCTTCATAATCACGAGACAGCTTGCAAGTTGTACTCATGGGTGTTCTGGACGTTTTGCAGGAATCAAGTCAAAATCGCGTAACCATGTTCTTGGGATATGTGCTTTGACTTAGATAGATTCCTTATTCTGTTTGTTTAACCTGTAAACCAAGAAAATAAGTCAGTTCACCAACCATATTTACACCTTCAGGTCTGGGTGTTAAACTCCACACTTTGCTTCGTTCAAACTGATCCAACTCCTCTTGCATAGACACTATCCAATATTCATCACTTAATGCTTCCTGATGATTTTTTGGCTCAATCATAGACACAAAACAGGCAAACCGAACCATCTCTTTAAAATTTATCTTTTTTTTTTCCTTGTGACTCTGTCTCCAAGTACATCACCTATCACATCATTTTCAGAATGATTCTTGTGCACACGATGTTGAACAGTGGTTTCCGTGTCTGATTCTGATTCGTCACTTACATCAGCTTGGTTCTACATTTCAAGCACTTGATCATTGGTTGCTTGAAGAGGATTTAGAGTCAGCCCTTCTGGTTGATAACCAGTATCATCAAACACAACATTTACTGTTTTCATGACTGCCTTCATTCTCTTGTTAAATACTCGATATGTTGTGCTGGTGGTTGAGTAACCGAGAAACATCCCCTCATCACTTCTTGCATCAAACTTTCCAAGTTGATCTTTGTCGCTTAGAATGTAACAGACACATCCAAAAACATGGAAATAACTCACACTGGGTGTTTTTCCTTTCCACATTTTGTATGGTGTTACAGTAGTTCCTTTTCGAACATACATCATGTTTATGATATAACATGTTGTACTGACAGCTTCAGCCCAAAAATGTTTTGCAACTTGGTTAGCATGTAGCATTGCACGCGCCATTTCCTGTAGTGTCTGATTTTTCCGTTCAACCACCCTATTTTGTTGAGGTGTTCTGGGTGCTGAGTACTGATGTTGTATGCCATGTGCATCACACAACTTATCAAATAATTTATTTTGAAATTCTCCTCCATGATCACTTTGAATTGCTTTGATTCCCCATTTTTGTTTTTAAGTTGCAACACCAAAATTTTAAAGCTAACCATTACTTCTGCTTTTTCACGTAAGAACCGCACCCAGGTAAATCTGGTGAAATCATCAACAATCACAAAAATATACTTCTTCCTAGATAGGCTTTCTATTTGAATTGGTCCCATAAGATCCATTTGCAACAGGTCTAGAGCTCGTTTTGTGACAATTTCTTGAGTAACTTTATGTTGTACCTTGACTTGTTTTCCTTTTGCACATGGACCACAGACAAACATATCTTCATTCTTAAGTTTGGGGATTCCTATAACAAGCTCATGATTGGCCAACTTCGTTAATGTTCTGACATTCATGTGCCCAAGTTTCATGTGCCATAGTTCGAGTTGACTCATCACACGAGCTGTAAGACAATTTTTTTCTTGTCGCCATATGTAGCAATTATTTCCAGACCTGACACCTCTCAATTTTACTTGACCAGCTTCGTCTACTGCTTGACATGTAGTTTTTGTGAAAGTAACAGCCATCCCTTCATCACATAGTTGACTTATACTGATCAAATTTGCAGTCAGGCCATCAACAAGATACACGTTTTGAAGACTTGGTTTACTTAAAGCACTTGTTTCTCCTTTACCAACGATTTTTCCTTTTGTCGTCCTCCAAATGTCACTTTTCCCGAGTGGATTTCTGTAAAGTTCATCAATTCATCCATGCTCCATGTAATGTGTCTTGAACAACCACTATCAAAATACCACTCGATTGCATTTGAACTCTTCATAGAAACTTCTGATTGATCATCATCTTCAGTTTTGAATGACACTTCTGTCTGAGCTGAGAAACAGGTTAGTTCCACTGGTTGGGCAGTCTCTTTAGATTTTGTGACTAGCCCTGCCTGTGCGGAAAAATAGTAAAGCAATTCTTTTCTGACCCATGCTATGTTGTAGCGATCCTTATCCGGATAGTAGCCCCTATGACGTCTGATTTGGTACAATCTGGCTTCCCAGTGATAACATTGAGCTTTGTAGTGTCCTGGTTTTCTACAGTAGAAGCACAGTCGATCTCTGACTTGTTGTGTCTGATAGTATCCTTGGCTTCCCAGTGATAACATTGAGCTTTGTAGTGTCCTGGTTTTCTACAGTATAAGCACAATCGATCTCTGACTTGTTGTGTCTAATAGTATCCTTGGTTCCTTGGCTTCCAATGCTGATTGTAGTGTCTTCTTTGATTGATGAGTTTACCAGCCTGCTCTTTCTTCATCAATTATGTTGCATGACTGATTGATGACTTGACAAACGACGGAGATCCTTTAGTGTGTCCTTGATATCCCAATCCATAGCTTATCTCATTGTCTCTTCCCATAACAAGTACTTTGTCCAGATCTTTAGTTCCCTTGGTCAGCATCTTGATGTTCCTCAGTTGCTCACTCAGTCGAGACTCAAGCAACTGATTTTTCTCTTCTTTCTCAGCTAGAGCTGTTTGCAACAGTTTTACCTTTTCTTGTAATTTCTATATGTCAGCAGTTAACTCCAGATTCTGACTTTGGACATCGATCAGAGTCTCACACAGAAAACTATTGTCTTTAAGTAATGGTTGTCTTTCTACCTCTTCTTCATCTTCAGATTCGCTTTCGGAGTTATCTTCAATAATGCCTACATATGCAACCAAGTTCAGCATCTCCTCATCTTGATCTGAATCAGATGTATCATCATTTTCCAAGCTAATCATTGATTTTTCCTTTTTGTTTGTGAGATTGACACACTCAGATTTGGTATGGCCAATACCCTTACACTCATAACACTTGAGTGACTCCTTTCTTCTGATATTGGGACATTCAGACTTATAATGCCCAAATCCTTGACACTCATGGCACTGAACTTCTGTTCTTCTAGACGTTCGATCAGTGCTTGCTCTATAATATGTTCTACTGACAAGATTTGCATCACGTTTTGGTAAGCCTCCATATTTCTTGAAATACTTCTTCACAATCAGGCTTACTGTTTCTTCAAGATCCTCAACTGAATCTGGTTTTTCTTTTGCAGTTAATATAATCCCTCCTTTTTCCTTTGAGTGATTTCTTGGAGAGATCAAGCTCATGTGCTTGCATCATGCCAACAATCTGATTGAATTTTTTTATCATCAGAATCATTGGCTACTTGTACAGCTGATTTCATCGGTTGAAACTTATCAGGCAGACTTCAAAGAAATTTTTTGACCAGCTTCTTTTCCTTGTAGTGTTTTCCTAACACTTCAACTGCGTTGGCAATCGAAGAAATCTTACCACTGAATTCCTCAACTGTTTCATCTTCCCCTATTCTTAGATTCTCAAATTCAGATGCCATCATGTTAATTATGGTCCTACGAACATCTTTTGTTCCTTCGTAGGTTGCATGTAAGGTATCCCAGGTATCCTTTGCAGTAGTGCATCCTTGAACTCTTTTGAATTGATCTTTGGTCAAGGAGATCCATATTGATGTGAGAGCTCTTGAGTTGTATTTCGACATAGTTTTTTCTGCGACTGTCCATTCAGCCTTTGGTTTTGCAACCAACACTCCTTCCTCATTTTTTATCTGTGGAGCAATCCAACCTTCCACAACCATTGTCCAGGCATCTTCATCAATTTCCTTGATGTGTTCGCGGATTTGAACCTTCCACCAGCCAAAATTGTCAGGATCCAACACAACACTTCTTGTATTTGTTTGCTGTTGATTGTCCATCTTCAGGATCTTACCTGTTTAAATAGAAACATTGGTTTCTTGACAGGTACCCGCTCTGATATCAATTGAAAGTGTAAATTACCCTAAACAACAAACAATTTCTTCAAAAAACACTTTTCTTTATTAAGAGCAATACAAATACTGTTTGTTTCTTTTTCACTGATTTGTTTTTCTCTTAACCTTCTTAAAACCTAACACTTTGATTGTTAGACCTTACAGACACAAAACCTTCTCTCTCTCACGTTCTCACACTTTTTAAGGCTAAGAAGCTTAGATATTTTTTACGCCTCTTAACCTCTATATATACTAAGGTATTAACCTATTACCATCTCCACCGTTTCTAACATTTCCTTTCTTCCTTTTCCTTTTAAATAGCTAGTTTCCATTTCTTCCTTTTCCTTTCTCAAGATAGTTTCCAATTCTTCTTTTTTTCTTTTGACCTTATTTCTTTTTATCTTTTCAATCCATATTTGATCAAGACCCTCATTTCTCTTGCTTCTTCAGAAAAAATGTGTTATGATGCATTACTTATATGAGACGTATTTTATTTAGTAAGCGGAGAAATGTAATTTTCTCAATTAGCTATTTTTGTACAGTGTAAAATTTGTAATTACAGTTTCAATTGATTGCACTAAACGAGAAAAAATCGAAGATATGTTGTTCTAAACATGATTAAGGGCCAAAAATTATTCATGCTTCGTAAAAGTTACAACTACTACTCTTCATCACATGATTCAATATTCTTTTGTTTTATGTAGTCAACTTGTTTTATGAGATGTTAATATATATATCATGCATGCAGTACAGTTTTGTTTTTTTTTCCTTCAATATATTATAGTTTATGTAACACATAAAGGCAATATACATTTTCTAATAAAAAAATTATTTACAATCAAGATTTATCAAACAAGTCGAGAAATCCATGAAAAAGGACAAGACAAAAAAAACTTTAAGAAATGGATTATGAACAGGTAATGCGCGGACTACAGAACAAACCCGTGAGTTGGCAAAATAAACGAAGTGATAAAATTCCAAAAAAACAAAACTCAGTATTCACAGTAAACCACTTCGCATTTAGTTAGGTATGGAGTGATTAATAATTAGTTTAAATAAACAAAATAAAAAAGGAAAAGAAAAAGTAAAGTTCCAAAGTCATAGAACTAACTATCAGTATATACAACAATCGTGCACGTTAATGTTAAAAGATGGGCAGTGCAAAGTTGTGTCAAGCATAAATTAGAATGCAAAAAGTTTAAGATAGATAATTCGTTTTCATAATCTAGTTTCTAGAATGATAGTTAGCTTTCTCAGTTTGTTACAAATTTTCAAGTTTTATAATCATCGCTCTCGTTCTTTTGTTATATTTTTCTTTTACCTCATCAATGTACAGATAGTTTGACACGATTAACGAAAATTTTTCAAAGTTAAATGGACCTTCATTCTCTCTTTCACTGGACAACCATACAAGGATCTTTATTTAAGTAATTATAGTTTGGTTGAAAAATAATAATACATTTTTGGGTTAGTGGTGAAATTTTTTGTCTTCCAAGTTTTGATCTTACTAACACAAAAAGTAATCACCCTACATTAGAAATCCAATGAATATTTACCCACCTAAAGGTTTGGTAATTAGTTTTGCTTTACACATAACATTGATTCCATTGTAATTTATGTATAGAGAATAGTACTTTGTGATATATATTAGCCATCGTCTTAGAAGTTGTGGGATTCTAAGATTCAAACTCTTAAAGAAAAAGAAATTGTATTTGAGTTTAACCTAGTAAGAAATTCTAGGTAAGAACATTAATCTAAATGTCAAGAATGCTTAGGAACTAGAAATATTTAAAAAATAAGCTTATTATTATTGTTTGTTTTTATATCGAGAATAGTAAAATCCCAAAGATCATATAACTAAGTGGTCTCACAGATTTAATAAATGACCAAATATCCATGAGGAAAATATTACAAGCTTTCTTCAGAGAATCAAACCCAAAAAAATCCATCTCCCAGGTTAGCCGAGTTAAATATATATTAACCCGTAAAAAAGACTCAAGATCGGCTAAAAATAGAACAAAAAGAGAAGAGAGAGAGAGAGATAGGATGTTTAAAGAGAGAGAGAGAGAAAAAAAAAAAGAGAATCTAAAAACTTCATCTTTAACCATCTCCATCTCCATCTCCATCTCCATCTCCTTCGGTTTACTTATTCTTAGAAGTGTATAGATCTCATCTGATCATAGAAGTGAGATGTTGAAAGAAGAGTTCATCACAAGGAATAGTAAGACCCATGTCATGATCAAAACCAAACTCTTCCTCAGCTCTTCTTAGTAGACATTGGAAATCAAGATTGGTCAAGAATGAAATAGGGACAATGTATCTACTCCTGTTTTGTCCAACGTATACAGGAAAGTGTCCCTTTGGTACATCAAATGGAAGATCATCATCTTCTTCATATCTTCCTCCTCCTCCTGCATTCTTCTTTTTACCCAAGCTCGAACATCTTTTCATAATATGCCTAAGCATTGCTGTTTGAGCTAGTTTTGTAGATTTCTTGAGGATGGCCATTTTTGGGTGGTTTTAAGAGAAAAGCTTTTGGTAGAGAGAGAGAGAGTTGGGTGGAGATTGAGGAGTGAAGTGTANAAAAAAAATGTGTTTTAAAAAAAAAAAAAAAAAAAAAAAAAAGAGATATGTCTGGAATCCACACACACTTACTATGACATTATGGTCCCTTTGATCTCCACCTGGTTCGTACAACATAACCATAAATCCTATGCACTGGAAGATTAATTAATCATGTAGTTATTCGTGACGAAATTTTTATAGGCTTCATTTCATCAAAAAATATATTCTATGGAATACTGTCCGAAATTATAATCCAAGTAAATTCGTTACTCGGTCAAACTTTTTTTTGAGGAAGTCAGATTCGTTGAAATTTGATTTGTGATGGATTTTTAAGAGACATTTGAACATTTTTCACATGAATTTCTAGATGCTTATATCACACTCATGTAGTCATTGTATAACATTCAAAATTTTGTTAGAAACCTGTCATAATTTTATAATATTTTCCAACGGAATTTCATGCATTGTTTATGATATATGAATCCGCATTTGTATCTAACAGATCCAAGAAAAAGTAAATTCGATTATGTTATAGAACTTTCAAGATAGTGATAACGACTAAAAAAGTCTTCTCTTCTAATTAAATCGGTTCTCTTTTGACTCTCTCTTTGCCGGAGACCAGTGGGAAGCCGATTTCAGGCGAGCCATTGTCGAACGTTTGAGCTACATTTCCGTGCACTACAACCCTGGACTCGCCGGCAAGAGCCAGGATTGACAAGTTCGCCAGAACTTCATTCTCCATCAAATCATTTCAGATCTACTTCTTCGCCTCTCAGATGGATTCACTAGAGGTAAGTTTCGAGGGTATAGAAGCTTCTACATGATTGATCCGGCTAGATCTGTCGTCGGGAGAAGCAAGGAAGCCGGCAAAAGTTGGAATCGGAAGCTCTCGAGCCTACCATTGAGTTACTCTGTCAAAGGTTAGAGGAGTGTCAGATTTGTACGGTGGAGCGGGAATTCCGCCGTATGAAATTGTCGTTACGAAGACCTTAGCTGGAGCATCTCGTTCCTATGGTAGTCGGAAATCTACCCTCCGCCGTCCTCTCTCATCGTGGACCTTCGAGTGTACCTGGATAATTTCTCTCTACCCAGGAAACAAACTCCCGGTGGGTGGCGGTGTGAGTGCTGCTTCGGAGTCCATCGCCTGGTCGCCGAAGAGGCAGTTCCTGAGACATCGCAGCTAGTGGCGGCGGATGATCTTTTTTGCTTCTCAATTTAGATCTAGGGTTTTATTTTCTTTTGGTTGGACTCGGGCCTAGTTTAGAAATTCGTATAGCGCAACTGAATATAATCTGTTGGGCATAGGTGTAGTTTCTGATTTGTTTTTTTGGGCTGAATGTATTATTCTAGTTAAATTTTGATCTAATAAGATAAAACTTTTATAAGAAAATAATATATATATATATATATATATATATATATATAGAACTTTCAGATACTTTTTTAAAATCAAG
>OVBE01017188.1:0-10557 GCA_900406425.1 Iberis pinnata | reverse complement strand
CCTTATGTCAAAATGGGCTTTTGGGAGCAGGTGCTAAACCTGGTATCAACAGTTGCATTGTGCTAGTACGCGTTTTGCGCCGACGCTCTTGGCAAGACGTAATCCGACTATGATCGCTTTGTATTCTGCTTCGTTGTTAGACGTCGAGAAGTCGAGCCGGAGCAACTATTCGAGGGTTTCCCCCTGTGGGTGAGGTGAGTCGGATTCCCACGCCCGACCCAAGTGACAGCGACGAGCCGTCTACGTGTAGGATCCAGGTGGTCAACCCCTCTTTTGACTCGATGAGGTCTGGTGGGAGCTCTACGAGGAAGTCTGCGAGGGCCTGGGATTTCGCTCTCGTCCGTCCTCGGTAATCTATGTCGTATTTGCTTAGTTCTACGGCCCACTGGCCATCCTGTCGGACTGGCTTGGGCTATGGAGTATCATTCGCAACGGTTGGGTGGTCATCACGGCTATCGCATGTGAATAGAAGTACGGCCTGTGTTTTCGCGTGGATACGACCACGACATACGCTAGCTTCTCCAATGTCGGGTATCGTAGCTCTGCTCCATCCAGCATTTTACTTATGTAGAATATTNTTCCCCCCCCCCCCTGTCTTCTCGGACGATGACTCCGCTAACTGCCGACGTTGAGACAGATATGTAAAGTAGCAGGGTTTCTCCCTCCACCGGTTTTGCTAATATGGGAGGTGTGGAGAGGTAGGCTTTTAGTTCAGCAAATGCTATTTCGCACTTCTCGTCCAATAGGAATCTTTTGTTCCCTTTGAGGAGTTGGTGGAAGGGTAGGCATTTCTCCGTTGACCTTGAAATGAATCTATTTAGGGCGGCTATGCATCCTGTTAGCCGCTGCACTTCTTTTGTATTCCGGGGGGATGGCAGGTCGAGTACGGCTAAAATTTTCTTTGTATTAGCCTCTATCCCTTGCTCAGTTACAATGTAGCCGAGGAATTCCCCCGATCTAATTCCAAAGGTACACTTCGCCGGGTTAAGTTTCATGCCATAGTCGCCAAGTATTTTAATGCATGTGCGTAGGTGGGAAATGTATTCGCCGGCTGGGGTTGATTTGACGAGCAAGTCGTCAATGTATACCTCCATAGTCTCGCCTAACTACTCGGCGAACATTCTGTTGACCAGCCTCTGGTAGGTTGCGCCGACGTTCTTGAGCCTGAACGGTATTACCTTGTACCAATAGATACCGCAATCCATGATGAATGCTGTCTTTTCTCCGTTGTCGGGGTGCATCATTATTTGATTGCACCCCGAGAAAGCGTCCATAAATGAAAGGAGGTCATTGCTGGTTTTTGCTTCGACGAGTTGGTCAATGTGCGGCAAAGGGAAACTTTCTTTGGGGCAAGCTTTGTTGAGGTCCGTGAAGTCTACGCATACCCTCTATTATCCGCTCTTCTTCTTCATGGCTACTGGGTTGGTGAGCCACTCGGGGCATTATACTTTGGTGACCGACCCGGCACCAAGGATTTTAGCTACTTCATCGTACACGGCCTGGCTTCTTTTCGAACCGAGCTTTCACCGTTTTTGTCGTACGGGTTTAAAAGTTGGGTCCACATTGAGTTCATGACAGGTGATGAGGAGGTCTATCCCTGTCATGTCTTCGACCCTCCAGGCGAAGGTATAGGCGTTCTCCTTTAGGAATGCGATTAATTTTTTCTTCATCGTCTTGTCTAGGTGGTGGCCTATGGCGACTCTTCTGTCAGCTCTGGAATCGTTGATATTGACATGATCTACAGGCTTAGGGGTCGGTGTGCAGTATTTAATAGCCCCCGCTTGATCGGCGTCTTCCTCCGGCACCTTCGGTAGCTACTACGAATCCAACTTTTCCCGTTCTTTGCGCTCAGCGATGAAGCAAGTCCTAGCGGCCCTTTGGTTTCCTTTTATCATCTTAGTTCCGCTCGGCATTGGGAACTTGACACACTGGTGGTATATTGAGACTGATGCTTTCATGGCGTCCAACCAAGGGGTTCCCATGATAGCATTGAAGACTGGGTCTTGGTCTATGACCAGTAGCTTGACGACCCTTGTTGTCCCCATCGCGCATATGGGCAGTTTGATCGTTCTGATTGCCTAAACACTATCGCCGCTGAAACCGGTAAAGGGATGGGAGGATGGTTTCATCTTTGCGCATAGGTACTCCATTTTTGTAAGTGTCTCTTTGAATATTATGTTCACTGAGCTTCCTGAGACAACTAGGATCCTGGTAACTTCGCAATCGGCGATCATTATTTCGATTACAAGGAAGTCATTATGTGGGTCGTCTACACCGGCGGCGTCGGCTTGTGTGAACCGAAGGTGTTCGTGCTCCTCTTCAGCAGCTTTTGGGTTGTTTAGTGTGTTTACAGCCCTGCGCTCGGATTTCTTTATTGCCTCAGATTTCTTTATTGCCCTTACGGAGTCGTTATAATGTAATAGGCCGCCCATGATTACGTTAATGCGCCTTCTCGGGATTGGTTAGACTTCTTCATTCGGCTCTTCTCTCTCTCTTTTAGGCGGTTCCATGTCTGCCTCGACCGGCTGCCTTGGGTGGTATGCTCGGTTGTCAAGGCTCCGATAGGTCGGGCGATTGTCTCTATTGTCATGTCCTTGTCAGAGTTCGGATCATCGCCGATCGTATCCCTGCGTTGGTCGGTCGCCGTTATACTGTTTAAGGGCCATGTTTTTCAGGTGTCTGCATTCGGTGGTGCTGTGCCCCGATCGTCCATGGAATTCGCAAACCCTTGGGTCGTCATCCCTCCTCTAGGCGGTGGCTTGCCCTTGGGGTCCTTGCTCTCCCACGTAATGAACAACATTCTTTTTCTTTTCTTGTTCCTTGTCGTAGTGCTGGCGGGGTTCCCTGTACTCATCTCGGTCTTTTAGGGTCGGCCGTTCTTTCATACGTAGTTTTTTCATCATCGTCTTTTCTTCTTCGGCTTCTATGAACCAATTTGCTCTGTGTAGCGCGTCCTCCAACGTTTGTGGTTGGTTGAGGACCAGCTCTTTGCGGAACCTTGACTCGTACCATAACGAGTTTCTCAGAGCGGCTATCGCGGATTCGTCGAGGATGACGATGCAGGATACTATCTTCTTGTACCTTTCTATGAAATCTCTCAAGGATTCTCGGCTTCCTTGGGTGAGCGTCCATAGGTCAGCGGTGGAGGATTTTTTTCTCGATGAACATTGAATAGTGTTTAACGAAGGCGGTTGATATTTGGTTGAAACTGTCGATCGTTCCCGGACGGAGTCGTGAGAACCACGTTAATGCCGCTCCGCCGAGGTTTATCCATGAACATCTGGCAGTAGCCAGCGTCCTTCTCCTCTAGGGTGAATTGGGTGTGTCCCATTGCGATCGTAAACGCGGTCATGTAGTGACCCAGATCGTTATTTCCTTCAAACATCAGGAGTTTTATTTTGGTAGAGTTACTGATTTGGACTCCCGCGATTCTGCTTGTGAATAGAGTGCGCTATGTTTCTTCGACTATACGCTCGATCTCGGGCGCCGAACTGACCGCTTTGTGTACTTGAGAGCTCATTTCGCAGAGTAGTTCCTTAAGGGTTGTTAGTTCGATGGTGTGCGCGTCGTTCGTTGTTTGCTGTGTTGTTTGGCGATTCAGTCTGACTGTCTCTTGATTTCGTCCCGAGGATGGGGGCGTGTTCGTTGTACCAAATAGATGGCAGTTCACTTCTTCGAGATCCGCTCTTCTTTCGTTGGCAGCTATGGCCGCATCGAACCTGGTGCGGAACTCCCTTGCTTTTCTTGCTTGGTCGTTGAGCCGTTGTATGATCGCCCTGGTGGCCTCGGATGTTTGGTCCTCCTGGGTATTCACTGGTGGTACCTACTGATCACGTTGATTTATTGGTGGGGGTGGGTACTCGACTTGTATTTCTTCGTCTATTTCGTTGTTGACGATTGCTTGAATTTCCGCCATTGTTTCCGTTCAATTTTCAAAGTTATTGAAAAGAAGTAGTCCCCATAGTCGGTGCCAAATGTTGATCCGACCACGCACTCTTCTGGCCTGATACGGTCCTGCCGTTTCCAGGTTTTCCTTCGGGTATCTTTGCTGAGTTGAGCGGCTGCTTGATCCTGGACGATCCCAGTTCTAGGAGGAGGGTTTCTGACGAGCTTGGTCTTCTTTGCATGGGGTCTTGACGAGCCTGGTATTCTTCGTAGGGGGTCTTGATGAGCCTAGTCTTCTTCGTAGGGGGTCTTGACGAGCCTGGTCTTCTTCGTAGGGGGTCTTGAAGAGCCTGGTCTTCTTTCTAGGGGGTTTTGATGAGCTTACGATGGACTCCTTGGAGAGTCAACGAGCTAATCTTGAGAGTGGAGACTCTTTGGAGAGTCGACGAGCTGACTTTTAGAGACGAGACTCTTTGGAGAGTCGACGAGCCAACCTTGAGGGATGAGAGGTTTCTTGGGTTGACGACGAGCCCACTAGAGAGATAAGAGATTTCTTGGCTGGATGACGAGCCTACCTTGGGAGATGAAAGACTTCTTGGGTGGACGACGAGCCCACTTGAGAGATGAGAGACTTCTTGGGTGGATGACGAGCCCACTTGAGAGATAAGAGATTTCTCGAGTGGACGACGAGCCAACATTGTGAGATGACAGACTTCTTGGGTGGACGACGAGTCCACTTGAGAGATGAGAGACTTCTTGGGTGGACGACGAGCCCACTTGATAGATGATAAACTTCTTGGTGGACGACAAGCCCACTTGAGAGATGAAAGACTTCTTGGGTGGACGACGAGCCCACTTGAGAGATGAAAGACTTCTTGGGTGGACGACGAGCCCACTCGAGAGATGTTCAGTTTATCGGAGGTCTCTAATGCAGTGTTGCCGGTCTCTGTTTTCTGCCAATTTCTAACTGAGAAATTCTTTCTATTTATAGAATTATTGTCGCGGACCCTATCTGGAGGGTCCGCGTATTTCTTCTGCGGGTCGGTCGCTGACCCGCCTCGGTTGTCGGGTTTGGGTTTTTTGAGAGACTTTGGGTTGGATTCCTGATGGGCTTTTGGTGGGTGCCAACCCAGACCCAACAAGAGCTCAACAAGTCTGATCTATATATATGATTTGCATGCACCGCATAGCTAGCATGTAAAATATGGATCCACGACTCAAATCATTATAAAGTAGGATGAGATTATCTTAAATTACTAAATTAAACCTTTTTAAGAATTACAAATTCAGATTATATATGTGAATGAATATTATTTTGCAATGTTTCGCTAACCTTAATTATTGAAATGTTTCCCTGACCCTTATCGATCTATGTCTTGTGTATGGAGAGAATATATTATTACTCTTAATCAATCAATGTACAGTCGAGGTGTTTATATAAGTACATAATAGAATCTTAACTAATAACAAGAAGATATACAAATATATACATAGAGTATTTTAGGTAGAGTAGTTGAGATATGATTATATTTCTATACGTCCCCTCAAGATGAATGTCCGGAGGAAAGACCCATCTAGTGTAAATGAGCATATAAGGGAGAGTGGGAGACCGGCAAGGCATCAGCAATCTGATCCTTAGAGGCAACATGTTGAACACGAAGGAAGCCAGACTGGACAAGTTGTCTAATAAAATGATAATCAAGACCAACATGTTTCATTCTGGAGTGGAAAACTGGATTAGCACAAAGGTATGTTGCACCAACGTTATCACAATAGATAACGGGTTGACAAGTGGAGCGAATACCAAGTTCTTGAAGTAACGAGTCCACCCAACAAAGCTCAGAAGCTGTGTCAGCAACATAACGATACTCAGCTTCTGTAGACGACTGAGCCACCGTCTTTTTCTTGCGGGACGACCAAGCGATAGGATGAGACCCGAGATAAACGATATATGCTCCTGTCGAGGTGTAGTCATCACGATTTCCTACCCAGTCCACATCAGAGAAAGCATGTAAAGCTAGGCGATTATTACTCTGAAGAAAGATTCATCTATCCTTAGTACTCGCAAGATAACGAAGAACTCGTTTCACGGCATTCCAGTGAACGTCAGTTGGACGATGCATTAACTGTGAGAGTTTATTGACAGCAAAGGCAATTTCCGGTCTAGTAAAGTGAAGGTGTTGAAGGCTGCCCACAACCATTCTATACTCAGAACCATCTGTTAATGCTGTTCCAGACGTTAGTTGAAGACAATCACTAGTCATCATGGGAGTAGAAACAGACTTGGCCGAGTTCATCTTAGTACGTGAGAGCAAGTCATTGATATATTTACGTTGAGTGAGTAATAGACAAGACTTGGATCTTGTAGCTTCAATACCCAAAAAGTAACTTAAAAATCCCAAATCCTTGAGAGAAAATCGTTTGCTCAACGCATCAATGAATGCCTGAATCTTCAAGGAGTTTTTTCCCGTCACAACTATATAATCTACATAAATTAAAACATAGATGATAATAGAAGACTTGTTAAGTATGAATAAAGAAGCATCAGATTGAGAATTTATGAAAGCAATTAAAAATTGCGCAACTCCATATACCAAACTCTCAGAGCGTGCCGTAATCCGTAAATTTCTTTAATTAGTTTGCAGACATGAAGAGGTTTGTCTTGATCAACAAAGCCACTCGGCTGTGTCATGTATACATCATCCGATAAGCGTCCTTGCAAGAAGGCGTTATTAACGTCTAACTGCCGGAGTTCCCAACCTTTCGAGACAGCTAAGCCAAGAACAAGAAGAACCATTGGCTGCTTAATAACTGGACTGAACGTATCATTAAAATCGATACTGGGACGTTGATGAAATCCCTTAGCAACCAGCCACACTTTGAACCTCTCAACAGAACCATCAGGTCGGCGTTTGGTTTTAAAAACCCAGCGAGATCCAACCAAATTGTAAGTCGGGTTTGGTGGAACCAAGGTCCAAGTATTATTACGGAGTTGTGATTTGAATCCATCAGTCATGGCAGCTCTCCATCGATCATCACTTAGAGCTTGTTTTGTTGTAGTTGGTTCATCATCAGACAATTGAGTCACTGCAGCAACAAGACTGAATTTCTTCGTTGGTTTGGTGATATTATTCTTCAACCTTGTCACCATCGGATGTGTGTTCTGAGGCAAAACAGGAATAGATGGTGAAAGAGATTGAAATGTATTGGGCTGTATAGATTGGTCACCATCCAACGAAGTGTTGGGCTGGTCCAAAGTTGGGACTACAACACCATCACTTAAATCCAAGGCAGGAGATAATAAAGGTGAAGAAACCATACGTGAGAGCTCAGTCGAGGGCAGGAATGGAGAAGAGTGTGACTGCACTGAAATTTTAGTGACAGGAGGGTACCAAGAGGAGAGAACAACAGAAGGAGAGTGAGATGAAGATGATGAGAGCTGAAAAGGGAAATTGGTCTCAACAAATTGGACATGTCGAGAAACAAAAACCCGAGATGTAGAAGGCTCGAGACAGAGATATGCGCTTTGACTAATTGAGTAACCAATGAAGACACACACCATGGAACGAGATTCCAGCTTGTGTTTAGTATACGGCTTCAGCCAAGGGTAAAACAAACAACCGAAGACCCTAAGCTTCAAGTAGTTTGGGGACACGCCAAAGAGCTTTTGGAACAGTGAAACAAGAGCAAGTGTAGGTGTGGGCAATCGGTTGATGAGATACACAGCAATGGAGAGAGCATATGTCCTATAGGAAATCGGCATTGAGGCATGTGTAAGAAGCACCAATCCAGTCTCAACAATGTGACAATGTCTCCGTTCCGAGAAGTCATTGTGTTCTGGCGTATGTGGCGGAGTTGTGAGATGAGTAATACCATTAAAGGAAAGATAGTTAGTCAAAGCAACATATTCTCCACCATTGTCAGATTAAAAGGATATCAACTTATGTTGAAACCGATTCTTTACAAGAGCCTTCCACCTGAGGAAGATATCATAGACATCAAACTTTTTGCAAAGGTGATATAGCCAAACATAGTGAGTAAAATGATCAACAAATATCACATAATACTTAAAACCATCGATACAATAAATGGGTGAAGTCCAGGCATCAGAGTAAACAAGTTCGAGAGGTTTAGTTGTAACAAAGGAAGAAGATATTGCAAAAGGGAGTTTATGACTTTTATTAAGCGAACAATCATTGTAGTGAGAAACAAAAGGTAAATTGTCTGAAGTTAAAGAACTAGGGACAGAAGTTTTAAGAATAGAAATAGAGGGATGGCCAAGACGAGAGTGCCAAATAAAAAGTGGGGACTTTATAGAAGCAGAAAAGGCATGAGGTGATGCAGAACCTTGAGATGGCCACTCATAACCTCATTTCTTAGCTCCTCCGGTGACAATTGGAGCTCCCGTTTGTATGTCCTTCACCTGAAACATATTCGAAAAGAATTCCACATAAACATCATTATCAGTACATAGCTTCTTAACAAATAACAGATTCCTAGTTATTTTAGGTACATGAAGAACATTGTTAAGACGTAAAGATCGAGTTTCAGAGGGAAATGAAGAATAACCCGTGTTGGCAATGTCAAGACCCATTCCATCACCAACTTGAACCTTCTCACTGCTTGAGTATGATGTGTGAAGCGTGAGATTAGCAAGGTCATAGGTTATATGATGCGATGCCCTTGAGTCAACGAGCCACGATGGTGTGTCATCAGTTTGAGTTGTCACATTATAGGCCCTTGGTGCATTAGGCGGACCTGTCCGGGAACCAGAGTTGTCGTAAGACTGATTTGTTGTAGCAATGACACGAAATCTTGGACATCTTTTTGCATTGTGACCCTGAACTCCACACGCTTGGCATCTTCCGAGATATGGCTTGGATTGACGCTGGTCATTTGATTGAGTACGTGGAAAGTGTTGATTGGAAACACCATTTTGTTGTTGATTGTTGAGCCAGTTATAGGACCGATTTTGAGCATGATTAGCGGTAATCGGGATTGAGGATGAAGCCGGAGAATGAGCCAAGACATCAAGTTCTTAGTTAATCAGCTTCTCATGGAGTTCTGTAAAGGAGACAGGATTATCTCGGCCATTAACAGACTCTGGAAGTGCCTTGTATTCATCACCAAGACCCTCAAGAATAATATCAGTGAGATCCTCCGGATCAACAGGATGACCAAGCAGTGATAAAGCATCAGATCTGGCTTTTTTCTGTTGCATATACTCATCAATAGTCTTGCCAGACTTAGTGCACTGCTTCAGCTGATTTTTGAGTTGCTTCACATGTCCTCGTGAGGCCTTGGCATAGGTGTGAGACAGAATTTTCCAGGCGTCGAGGGAAGTGGTTGTAGTCGCAATCAGAGGTTGTAGAGAATGTTCAATAGAGCCCATTAGTGAGCTGAAAAGAAGGCTATCTTGCCTTTCCCACACATCATAATCAAGATTAGTGACTTCACTACCATTAACTGTAATTGTCTTAGGTGGTATTGATGATGATTCATCAATAAATCCAAGTAGTTTATACCCTCTGAGAAGTGCTTTTACTTTAACATTCCAAGTTATGTAGTCTGTTGAAGAAAGTTTGGTCACATTGACCATATTCACAGAGAGAACAGAGGATGCGTTGTTGTTGCTGGAATTGACTTCTTCGACAGAGGGGGTTTCAAGAGTTGACATGTTTTTATTTGAAAGGATTAAAGAATGGTCTTCATGAAGGAAAGCTTTGATACCATATAGAGAGAATATATTATTACTCTTAATCAATCGATGTACAGCCGAGGTGTTTATATAAGTACATAATAGAATCTTAACTAATAACACGAAGATATATAAAGATATACATATACTATTTTAGGTAGAGTAGTTGAGATATGATTATATCTCTATATTGTGTTCGAATCTTTTTTAACGAAAGAAAATAATGTAACGTTGTAGCGTATTTAAAACTTCAAACTTATGAACAACATAACTTATCGACCTTATTAAATAGGGAAGTTCGCTTAACTACCATACATTTTAGGACAAATGACCAGAACCATACAAATCTTTTTTCTATTACTTGCATTTTTTAAATGCCCAGCGTACCCCTCTATTACGTTGTGACAAAAAACGTATTTACAGGAATGCCATTCGCCACGTAGGAATTCGCTGACGTGTACGATAATTTGAGTTATGGTTACGTTGCAGGTGAGATACTGAAATCGGCTCAGCTAAGAGAAATTGGCTGAGTTGCGGGCATAAATCAACCGGTCGTGACGACTCACTTACAAAATCTGGCTGAGTTAAAAAAAGTTGGGTGACATACGGGAATAAGTCATCCGTTAGTGACGGCTTAATTACTAAAAAATGGCTGATTTTCTGTAAGAGGCTGACTTACGGGAATAAGTCACCCTACGTTACAGATGACTTATACTTCGGCGGGATGACTCGTTGAAAATTATACTGAGTTTTAGTTTGAGATGGCNGAGCTGGATTAACGTTCAACTCATCGTCTTAACGACTGACCTACTAGCGAAAGATTAATTACTAGACTAGCATTCATGTGACCGCTGATTTAGTTGACGCTAGGGCTGACTTATGGTTTCCCAACATATTACGACTAATTAATTTCATAATGATTAATTACTAGAATAGCATTCACGTTGCGACTGACTTATATTGCATTTTATGAC
>OVBE01017187.1:0-10557 GCA_900406425.1 Iberis pinnata | reverse complement strand
GATCCTAAAATAACAGTAAATGGCTTCTAAAAACTACTAAAATGCAGAGACATCAAGCAGTAGGCTTCTTTTTCTTTGAGATTGGAGGTTCGGTAGATCCGGATTCACGTTCTCGTGCCATATTCCTTGTTCGAATCGATATGAGAGTGAAAGTAACGAAAAGGACTTTAAAATCCCAATAGAATTGGGTCAAGAATCGAAGAAATCAGTGGAGATTTGAGGGAGATAGAGATTTGTGAAGATGAGAGATTTTGGTATTGGAGATGGTGATGATGAATAGGGGAGAAATCACGAGTTTGGTAGAGAAAAAGGGAAAGAAATTGGTTCAATTTTAAGGCTCCATTCGGTTTAGGGTCGAAATCAGGCTAAAATTGAGTGAGATTTGGTTTACCTGGAGGGTCACCCGATCGATCTTATATTCGCCCAATCGAGCATATATATCAAAATATTTAAGAGAGATTTGATCGATAGGGCGTATGGCTGCCCGATCGTGCATCCTCGTCGGAGCAAACTCCTAAAAAATATGCCCGATCGTGCTACAAGTTCGAAATTTTCCAGAGAAATTTGATCGATCGGGCGTATGGCTTCCCGATCGTGCAAAACGTTCGGACCATAACTTCTCTTTTTTGTTTAAAAACTGCCCGATCGGGCAACAGTGTGCTCGATTGATCCCTTCGGCATCTTAGTGAAAAATGGTTTCCTGAAATTCCTGAATCACACAGAACTCAAAACTAAAAATTAATATGTTAGTAACTAAGGTAGGACTGACTCAAACTAATAAATAACTAAACTATAGTACTAAGACAATGGGTTACCTCCCACTCAACGCTTGTTTAACGTCAATAGCTTGACGGTACTTACCTCTAATTGGAAGTAGGTTCAGCAAGAGGTATTTCGTTTACCTCTGTAAGCTCTAACGTAGCTAAATAAGGCTTCAGCCTTTGACCGTTCACAACGAACTCATCACCTTGGCGATAAAAAAAACGACTGCACCATATGGTCTCACCTCTTTATTCACAAATGGTCTAGAGCACCTAGATTTCAACTTACCATAGAAAAGCTTCAGGCGAGAATTATAGAGCAACACTTGATCACCTGGTTGAAAATCACGGGGAATGATCTTCTTGTCATGTGCAACTTTGGTCTTTTCCTTGTAGATTTTGGAGTTCTCATAAGCTATATGCCGGATCTCTTCTAAATCATGAAGTTGGATAAGACGTCTTTATGTTGCGGTCTTCATGTCAAAATTCAGCAACTTGATAGCCCAAGCAGCTTTGTGCTCTAATTATATAGGCAAGTGACAAGCTTTACCATATACAAGATTGAACGGAGTAGTACCTAATAGATTCTTGAATGCGATTCTATAAGCCCAAAGAGCGTCATCTAGCTTTAAAGACCAATCCTTTCTAGATCCATCCACTGTTTTCTGCAAGATTGCCTTGATTTCCCGATTAGAAACCTCTACTTGACCGCTAATCTGAGGATGATATGGTGTAGCCACTTTGTGTTTGACTTCATGCTTCTTGAGTAACCAATCAAATACTTTATTGCTGAAATGATAGCCTCCATCACTGATGACTATTCTACATACTCTAAACCTGGGAAAAATCACAGATTTAAAATTTTTTAGCACAACCTTAGAATCATTAGTGGGGCTAGAAACGGCTTCAACGCACTTAGAAACATAATTAACAGCAACAAGTATATAGATCCTTATGTGACATAGGGAAATGACCCATGAAGTCAATTCCCCACACATCAAAAACCTCTACTTCTAAGATGAAGTTCTGAGGCATCTCATTGCGTTTTGAGATGTTTCCCTGTCATTGGCATGAATCACAACAAGAGATGAAAGCATGAGCATCCTTGAACATTGTAGGCCACCAGAAACCTGCTTGAAGCACCTTAGAAACAATCTTGAATGTAGCAAAGTGACTAGCATAGTCAGAACCATGAAAATGGTATAAGACATTCTAAATCTCCTCCTCAGGCAGATATATGTGGAACATCCCATCTGAACATAGCTTGTAACGTAAGGTTCATCCCAATAATAATGTCTGACATCCCTTAAGAATTTCTACTTTTGGTAACCTGTAAATTCATGTGGTTCAACATCAGCAGCAAGATAATTAGCAAAGTCACAAAACCAAGGAATAATTACTGTAGATTTAGAGAGTTTATGGGTAGAAAGGTTCTCATCCACTCGAGTGCTAATAGCATAGATATGCTCCTTAGGTAGGCTATCATCAATTGGAACCTCATCTTCCACTCTCAATTTGGACAAGTGATCTGCAACTCCATTCTCAATTCCTCTTTTGTCTTTGATCTCCAAGTCAAATTCCTTTAAATGCAAAATCCAACGCAGTGATATGGGTTTAGCATCCTTTTGTTCAGGAGATACCTTTAAGCGGCATGATCGGTGTAAATTACTACTTTGGATCCTACTAGATAGGATCTAAACGTTTCAAATGCAAATACTATGGCTAGTAATTCCTTCTCAGTTGTGGCATAATTGCATTGAGCTCCATCTAGCGTTTTTGATGCATAATAGATGACATGAAGTTTCTTATCCCTGCATTGTCCAGGAACTACCTACTGCATAATCACTGGCATCACACATTACCTCAACAGGAAAATCCCAGTCTGGTGGTTGAACTATTGGAGCACTAACAAGAGCTCCCTTGATCGCGAGAAAAGATCTTTGTCATTCATCATCCCATTCAAATTTGACTTCCTTGCACAACAACTTGGTGAAAGGCTTAGCAGTCTTTGAGAAGTCCTGAATGAACCTCCTGTAGAAACATACATGTCCTAAAAGCTGTGAACGTCTTTTACAGAATTGGATGCCTGCAAGTTAGTCATAACCTCAATCTTATCTCTATCTACCTCTATACCATTCTAAGAGATTTTGTGTCCTAACACAATCCCATTGTCACCATGAAATGACACTTCTCCCAATTGAGTACCAAGTGTTTCTCCTCACATCTCTGAAGGACCCTGCACAAATTAGCAAGACATACATCAAAGGAAGATCCATAGACAAAGAAATCATCCATGAATACTTCCATGATGTCTTTAATTAGATTAGTGAAAATAGACATCATGCATCTCTGAAAAGTTGATGGGGCATTGCACAATCCAAAAGGCATTTTACGATATGCATATATACCAAATGAACAAATGAATATCATCTTCCTTTGGTCATCTGGGTGAATAGGAATATGAAAGAAACCTGAATAACCATCTAAGAAATAGTAGTAAGGGTGATTAGCCAATCTCTCAAGCATTTAGTCAATAAAAGGTAAAAGAAAAAGATCTTTGCAAGTAACAGCGTTCAATTTCCTATAGTCAATGCACATTCTATGACATGTAACAGTTATAGTGGGACTCAATTCATCCTTATCATTCTTAACAACTGTAATACCTCCTTCTTAGGAACAACATGCACATGACTAACCTAAGTACTATATGAAAGAAGGTAAATTATTCCTGCATCTAGAAGTTTCATTATCTCTTTCTTAACAACATCTTTCAGATTAGGATTTAAACGTGTCTGATGTTATATAGAATTCTTATATTCATCTTCTAAATGGATCCTATGCATGCATAAATCTGGTGAAATCCCTGTGATATCATCTAAAGTATAACCTAGAGCTCTATGATACTTTCTCAATTGACACAAAAGCAAGGAGTCTCTACATTGTTCAAATCAGCATTCACGATCACATGGAATGTAGAATTAGGACCTAGAAATACGTACCTAAGCCTTGGTGTGAGGGTTTTAAGTTTTAGATTTGAAGCTTTCAGCTTTCTCCATGGATCATCGAGTGGTGCAGGGTACAGTTTAGGTGAAGGCTTGGCAGCTGCCTCCACTAATGCCACATAATCAGTCATCTCTTCAAATCGGCTACTAGCATCAAGCATCCTGGTAAGATCTGTAACATCATCACTAAAAGATAAATGAGCATCAGTAGCGTTAGTCAAAGCAATCTCTAAAGGATCATCAAATAGGAAATCATCAACTACTCCCTCTACAGCTTCAGCAACAATATCAACCCAAAAGGACATAGCATCTAGAGACGGTTTCTTCAAACCCTTTTGTAAGTTGAACTTCATAACCATGTATCCAAAAGTGAAGATCGATCTTGCCTTTCTTCACATCTATAATTGCTCCAGCTGTAGCCAAGAAGGGTCGTCCCAAAATCAGAGGATCTTTGGGTTCTTCTCCAAGCTCTAAGATCACGAAATTGGTTGGTACATAGGCAGTTCCAATCTTAACAGGTAAGTTCTCTAGAACTCCAACATGGTATTTCACAGAATGATCAGCAAGAACCAATGAAATCCTTGTACCCTTGATGTCAGTCATTCCCAATCTCTTAGCCAGAGAGAAAGGCATGAGATTCACACTAGATCCAAAATCGCAGAGAGATCTAGCAAAGGTGATGTCTCCAATCTCAACTGATAGATGATATTATTCGGTTTTAATGCATAATGGTGAGCATTTATGTCTACTATTCTGCATTATTCCGAGTATTTTCCTTGAAAATTTTGTGTATTTTCAGGATTCTAGGTGTTCGGGTCGTTTTGGAGTTTAACGGAGCATTTCAGAACTTTCAGAAGTATAAGCTAATTGAAGAAACAAATGCACGATCGATCAACACTTGTGCTCGATCGGGCATCTGCTCTTGGAAGAAATTGGCTAAACGGATCGATCGTGCAACATGAAGATCGATCAGGCAACTTGTTAAAGTGCCCGATCGGGTAAAGAGAGATCGATCGGGGAACTTTACCCGAGAAGAAGAAGAAAAAGAAGAAGATGTTTATTTGTTCTATTATGTGTTCTTCAAAGAAATTTATTTGTGTTTTCTTGTCAATGTCTGAGTAGTTCACTAGTTAGGTTTTAGGGTATCCGAGGGAAATCAGGTTTTGATTGTTAGATTTATCATAAGGGGATAATAATTGATAGGTTCTTAGTCTAGACTTGTTATTAATACATGAATTAGAATGACCATCTATTTTATTGATATTAGACTAATAAACGCAAAGAGTTTTGGTTTAGAAGTTGGATATAGTCTAGATGAATAAGTGTTCTTTCTTGCGAGAGTATTGTTCATAACGCTTGTGAACAATTGAATCTGAATATTAACGCATGATCAAATTATTTTAAAAACGGTGAGAGTTTGTTTCTGATAATTTGAGCATAGGGTTTAATACTTCGAGAGGAGATTATTCCATCATTGTCTTTCATGTTGAGAACTATTTTCAAAAAAAATCTCTGCATGATAATTTGACTTTTAAACCTTACTACATGTGGATTCCCTTATGCCTGACGCTTTTATTCTATAGTTTACAACCGCTTTTAATTTACTATTTTGATTTCGATCACAACCAATCTTATTATTCCACTTTAGCTTGATTCGAGATTTAACTAAATCGTGTATTTTCTGGTCTCTGTGGGATTCGACCCTATACTTTACTATATTGATCTGTTCTCTGCAGTATTAGTTTTATGAATTAAATTCTTGACCTATCAATAGAACAAAGCTATCTAGATCTACAAGTTTCTTAGGCATTCGATTTTGTAGAATAGAGTTACACTCCTCTGTAATCATCATTGAACCTTCTTCCAATGTAAGCTTGCTTGTAAGCATATTCTTCACATACTTTTTCAGAGAAGGAATCATTTGACAAGCATCAGGGAACGGAAGTCTCACACTCAATTCCTTGATCATCTCGTTGCATTTTGCATTTTCTAAGTTTTTCCTTGATGTTTTGGGCTTCACCGTATAAGGAACTTTGGGTTTGTAGACTCTAGGAGGAACATGAGCAGTTTCAGAGTTTTTTGAGTTCGGGTCTGTCTGCTCGATCGGGCAAGGAGTGCTCGATTGGGCACTTCGATTTGAACATTCTCCGATTTCCTTGCTCGATCGGGCTTCAGAAGTGCCCGATCGATCAGTTGAGCCTGAAGTTTTTGCAGGTGTTTGCTCGATCGGGCAGGGGGTGCCCGATCGTGCAGATTGGTCTGAATCATCTCCATTTTTTTGAAATCTGCATCTTTCTCCAATTCATCCAAGTCCTCAACTAAACCTTACATAAAATGATCGTTTCCAGTTGTATTGGGTAGAGACTTACCATTCCTTAGCATTATATCATTAACATACTCTAGTTTCTTTGGGTTTGAATTAGATTTTCCAGTGAGAAATCATATCGGTCTCTTTACCGCTTCAGCCATTTGAGCCACTTTAGTATCAAGAAGCTTCACATGAGTAGACAATGCCTCAAACTTATTATTCATATCCTTAATTTCTTGTTGGGACTGTTGTTGTCCTTCCAAAATTTGTTTAAACATCATTTCAATCGAATATCCTTGAGGAGCTTGAGTTTGATGTGCTTGTTGAATTGCAGGCTGAGAGGTTTGTTGAAAATCACATGAATTCTTTGCATAGTTTATGTTCTGATTTCCTTGGAAACCACCTCCTCCTTGGTTCGGAACAAACTGCTTACCAGAATTGGGCACAAAAGGTTTTTGTTGAGTTGGGTAAACCTGATCTTGTGGATTCTCCACGTTGTTGCTCCTCCAAGAGAGATTTGGGTGAGTCTTGTTAAATCCTGAATTGTATCCCTGGTTGTACACCCTTTGATATTGGCCATTGACATAGCTCACTTCTTCTTCAACAGGACCGGTTTCTTGCTCTTGGAATGCAAAACAAGCAGCTTCGGAATCATCAACAACATTGACCTATTTATGATTTTGACCCTTAAGTAATTGAGTTAGTAACTCTTTCATCTCTGAGAATTCTCCTTTCAGCTCTGAGAGTTCTGAGTTAGCAGAGAATGTAGATGCTTTGGGTCTACGATCGAACTCTAGGCAATGATTGTTGTTACTGACTGCTAGGTTTTCTATCAGACAATAGGCATCTGGATTAGGTTTCTGCATAAAGTATTCATCGCTTGATGTATCTAAGGGCAGCTAATATTTCTGGTCATTTCCTCTATAGAACTATAGAATGTGTTGAGGAGACTTACATCTGAGAAAATTGTGGTGTGGACAATCACGAAGTAGTTCTTTGAATCGCTCCCAAGATTCATAGAATGATTCCACATGATATTGTGCAAAAATAGAGATTTTGTTCCTCAAAGTGTTAGTCCTGGTGGTAGTAAAGAAGTGATTGATGAACTTGGCTTTGCAATCTTCCCAAGTTACAATGGATCCATCATGTAGAGATTTCAACCAGCGGAGTGCTCTTTCAACTAAAGAGTGACGGAACAAGCTACAGTGCATGAAATCGCAAGATACTCCATTGAGTTTGATAGTACTGCAGATTTCCTCAAAAGTTTCAATATGATCCATTGGGTGCTCATTTAGTAAACCACTGAATTGGTTGTTATGGATCATCTGAACGAGCTGGATGGGAAATTGGTATTCCTTTTGCTGAGGTTGTGGAGGTTGGATGAGGTTTATGTTAGTATATAATGTTTGGGGATTGTTGAATGAACCAACTAGAGGATGGTTCTGAGCATTGCGCTGGTTATCAGCTCTTTCCATATCTCCATACAAGACAAAGTTTCTTGCATCAATGTTCTGAGGATTGGGATTTTCCGATGGAACTTGGTTGTTATCAGCTCTTTGTTGGCCTTGTGGCACTTGATTGCCGTTACCACCACCTCGCTCTTGGTTGATAATCAATTAGTTGAGTCCAAAAGTAGGTGGATTGTTATGACCTTCAGGTGCAACCAGATTGATGAGATCAATGTTTTCAGCCATTGAATTGGATGAGCTTGCATCTTTCTTTGCTTTCCGATTTGAGCGTTCTATCTTTGCATGTTTTGAGTTACTGAGGCTCAACAATTCAAAGGATTTGTCAGATCTTCTGATCATACACTTGTAAAACAAATACAAGAAGAAAGAACGAGATGAGTACTGTAAAAGAAAAACCTTAGACTAGATTATAATAAAAACTTGAAAGGCACTATTGGTCACCGGCAACGGCGCCAAAATTCTAATAGGTTAAGAATTTAATCATAAACTAATATTGCATTAGGCAATTCAATGTAGTAAAGCAAGGGTCGGATCCACAGAGACCAGAAAACGCACAATTCAGTTTTAATTTCAAATCAAGCTAAGGAAGAATAAATAGTTTATTTCCAGCGAATCAAAACGATAAGTAATAGCGGTTGAAAATGATAATATAAAAACGTCAGGCATTAGGGAAAACCATAGGTCAAGTTTAAAAACCAAAGTTAACATACATGATTTTCAATGAAAATAGTTCTCAACGTGAAAGACACAATTAGAATAACCTCCTCTCAGAGTATTAAACCATATGCTCAAATTATTAGAAACAAACTCTCACCGTATCTAACTAATTTGAGAATGCATTAAAGTTCAGATTCAATTGTTCATAAGTATTAAAGACAATATTCTCGCAAGCAAAAACACTTATTCATCTAAATTAGGTCAGATTTCTAAATCAAATCTTTTTTTATTTATTAACCTATTATCATGAACTAGGTGATCAAGCTAATTCAGGCATTAAGAACAAATTTAGACTAAGAACCTAACAAATTCAATCTTTTAGGATAAACCCTAACATTCAAACCTAGTTCCCCTAGGAAACCCTAAAACCTTACTAGAGAACTACTCAGACATAGCAAAGAAAACACAAAGCAATATCCAAGAAGAACTCATAATCATAAAACAATAATAGATATTAAAATATAAAATAGGGTTCAGAAATCTTCTCCACAAAGGTTCATGATTCGTCTCCCCAGTAAAACTTAAAATTGTAAAACGCGTAATGAAAATAAACCTAAGACAAAGGATTTTATAGTCTAAAAAGTAAAATAAATAAAAATATGGAAATTGGGATAAGATTGAGGACTTGGATTGCAAAAATGGAAATTTCTGGTTCTTCTCGGGTGAGGTGCTCGATCGATCAAGGGGTTGCCCGATTGAGCACTTTGTAAAGTTGCACGATTGTTCTTCATTTTAGCCCGCTCGATCCAATGCTGTGGATTTTTCCAGGGGGTTTTCCCGATCGTGCACTTCTCGAAAGCACTTGCTCGATCGATCAATTCTTTGCACGATCGATCACTTTGTTCTGCATCTAGCCAATTCTTCTGATTTGCTCTTAAATGTACTTTTTTGTTCCAACACGATCCGAACACTTAGAATCCTGAAAATATACCAATTTTACAAGGAAAACGCTCAGAATAATGTAGAGTAGCAGACATAAATGCCCACTATTATGCATTAAAACCGAGTAATTTCATGAGACTACGAAGGCTCTTCTCGACAACTTTCACATCCGCCATGGTTTCTCCACAGGTTCTCATGTCATTTGCTATTTCTATAACTCTAACAAAATAGTTGGATACACTTTATCCTTTCTTCATTTCTAGAGTTTCATAAGTTATCCTCAGTCTTTGCAATTGTGCCTTCTTCACTCTGGCATTCCCTTGATGTTTTACTTTCATTGAGTCCCATAACTGTTTGGTCATCTCCTTCTGAGTGATTGTCTTTAGTGTCGTCTTGTCAATCGACTAATACAAGTAGTTCTTTGCTTTGAGGTCCTTCAACTCTGCTTCTTCAAGAAATTTTCTCTGTGTTGGATCTGGTGCCACAATCCTTCGTAGATCATCAAAACCTAGATCAATAACAGTCCAATACTCCTTTGAACGGAGCAGATTCTCCATGACCAATCTCCAATGGTCGTAATCTCCACCAAATATCAAAACAGATGGTACACTGAAGCTTGCCGATTCCGTCATCTTTCCTTTAGTGTTTTTCCTCTCAAACACTCACTCTTACTTCTTTGTGTTTTATGCTCTGATACCAGATAAAGGAAACAAAGTTCACGATATAGATAAGGAAGTCTGGAAATTCTCGATTATTGAACAAGATAAGATGGCTCATATAGAGCCTTACAACTTAAATATCGAAAGCTGAGAAAATAAACTTAAAATGCATAGAACTAAGTCTCAAGGAAACAAATTAAGTTCAGTCAGTTAACTGATTTATTTGCAATACCAACATTTTTTCTAATAATATGCACTAATAATCAAAAACTCCTACAATGCAATTACTTTGTTCTAACATCCACCAAAGTGGAAGTCTCTCAATTTCAAATTGCATCCTACATTTTATCTTTCTTTGTTTTGCGAAATATCCTAAGCTTGGTTCGGTGGTATCATGATTAAAACTTCTCACATATATACTCCCTCCGTTTTTTAAAATATTGACATTTTATCTAGTATTTTTTATTTAAAAAAAGATGACGTTTTAGGTTCTGCATTAATGAGTTTGACTTTTCTGACCAATAGAATAATTGCAATACTTTTTTCAATTGGTTGATTTAAAATACTTAATATTATTTTTGTGAAAAACATAAATTTATTAATATGTGTAAAAAATGTAAAAAGACAATCGGAAAGGGTAATTGTTTAATATTGTTTGGTATTAGGGATGTCCATTTATTGCCCAAAGAAATATCAATCGACATTGGGCCCGATTGGTTGCAGCTGTGGCTTTTGTTTTTTTGCTGTAGAAATTTAGCT
>OVBE01017186.1:0-10557 GCA_900406425.1 Iberis pinnata | reverse complement strand
ATTGCAATTTAACTTTTACTAAAGATTCAAGTTTTAAAGTTGAAGGCTACTGTGATGGGGATTATGCTACTGATCTAAATAGAAGAAGATCCATAACTGGATATATATTTCAAGTAGGAGGCAACACGTTTAGCTGGAGATCAGGGCTCCAACAGGTCGTGGCACTCTCAACTACTGAGGCATAATATATGGCTTTAGGAGAAGAAACCAAAGAAGCTATTTGGTTGAAAGGAATGGTTGAGGAATTAGGTTTCAAACAAGACAATATTAAAATATTTTATGATTCACAGAGTGCAATTCATTTAGCAAAGAATGGTGGTTTTCATGAACGCACAAAGCACATAGCAGTTAAATGGAATTTTATCAGAGATGCAATCACAGAAAAAAGTACAGAAGTGATCAAGATACACACGAGTTTGAACCTAGCAGATCTACTTACCAAGAGCGTACCTGGAAAAACCCTTGAAAAGGGTCTGGTGGCTCTGAAGGTGGTCACCTAAGCAACCGGCTCTGTCTGCTTGGTGTTTTTATCGCGTTCTCACCTCGCAGACAACAAAAGAAAGAAGGGGTCAGAGGGATCAACTTCAGAAATTAATATCAGAAAAAGAATCGGTTTAACTTATGGAATATCATATCTTTTACCTATTGTTTTAGATCTGAAGTTTCCTGGTCTTGAAGTCTCCAGATCTGTCTCAGGTTATCATTTCACCTCTCGGATTTACATCCAGAAAAAAGAAATCAGAAAAGTCAGTTCTTTGGTTATTACAAAGTAAAATCAGAAGGTAAAAGGTTTGAGTTGTGGGTTTTATACCTTTTGGGTTTCATCTGAAACAGTCAGATCTGAGTTTCTGGAAGACATGCAAGGAGCATCAGAGAGTCGTTTGGTATTTCGTCTCTTGATCTCTCATATATTCGGTACATGCAAGACAGGGAAAAGCAAGTTAGTAAGGAGAAACAAGCTATTTCGAGCTAAATGTTAAACCAGAAAGATCTTACCAGTTTCTTCTCTTTAAGCTCGATCTATCTCCAGAGAGTAAGCTTCTGTGCTAAACCTCGCATGCAAAAAAAAGAAAGAGGTTAGATCAGAGTTATCAAACTAATTTCAGAAGAAAAATAGAAGACAGAGGGTCAAACTTACCGAGACGATTAAAGATCTGTTGATCGGAGATGATGTCGATTAGATTTTCAGCCAAGGAAAAACTTGAAAAACCTTATTTGACGTTGGATTTTCAGCACCCTCAATCAAATAACTCATATTCTCCAACAACTTATCAGAGGGAAAATGCCCCGGTCGTGTTGGGATTTGTGAGAGGGCCCAACATTGTAAGGCTGAAGGGCATACAAACAATGCGTGATTAATGGATTCTTGGGTAGCGCCACAGCGAGCACAAAACTATTCCGCTCTCAATTTTTGTTTTAGCAACTGGTCATTGACCGAACTGCTCCTGCTAAAGCTTGCCATAAAAATGTTTCTACTTCAAAGGAGCACATAGTTTCCATATTGCAGCACTCAATGGGCCTGTAGAGGGCAAAGCTAACCACGTGTTAGGGTACTCTGTTTGCATGGCGAGAGCCAGCTCATATCCTGATTTAACCGTATATTTGCCGGACTTTGTGAAGTACTAGCAAACCCGATCCTGAATGAGCGGGGAGGGACAAATGGCCAGAATATCAGGAATATCCTCCCTACGGACCAGCTCGCGAATAAGAGGTAAATTTCACTGGGAAGTGTTTGGTAACAATAGATCAGCAACTTTCAAAGTGGGTGTGGTTCCCAAACGACACTCCTGAGGCGAGCGTGGAATTTTCTCCGCCAACCATGGATCCTGCCAGACGCTGGTTTGACAACCTGACCCGATGATATTATACAAACCAGTCGCGAGAAGGATTTTAGATCCCCAAATGCTTCGCCAACCATATGAAGGTCTGACTGGCTTTGGTGCCTGAATAGCAGAACATACATTATGATAACGTCCATTTATAACATGAGCAATTAGAGAATTCGGCAATGAGTGTAACCTCCATAACTGCTTTGCTAATGGAGATTACACTCATTGCCGAATTCTCTAGCAAAGCAGTTATGGAGGTTACACTCATTGCCGAATTCTCTAATTGCCCGTGTTATAAAGAGACGTTCTCATAATGTCTGTTCACCTTCATATGGTTGACGTTATCATAATGCTTCCCAATTAATAGTATAGAATTAGATTATCGGTTTATAAAAGTTTCATCTCAAGTGTTATAAGCGTCAATGTGCTAATGTACGATGGTCTATTTTGGTGTATCCGTATTTATTTTTATTTCCGGTTGTTTACTCGGTTTACCAAGATCAAGGTCTTTGTATATTAGTTATGCTATTAATATATTTCGGTTACTGTGTTTTTTAAAAAAATAGAAGTTTCACCTAATTTGTATATTTAATTTTGCAACAATGGTTAAATTAAGCCAAAAATCAAGAGAAGGGCTGGGCCTAATTTAGAGATGACGTCGTTTAGTGGACTAAAAGGTAGTACTAGCAGATGATTTCTACTTTAAACTTTTCTTCACTGTGGTCTTCTTCGCACTGTTTCGCACCGGCGCGGACAAGTTTTTATTAAAAAAAAAGAAGTCCATCAACCCTAGACAGATAAAATCATCAATGTCTGTGTGAAGGCAATGTGAATGTGATTTTGCTTGTCAAAAATGGACAAACCCCTGAAGAATCCTCCAACTCCCAAATCCAAATTTGAGGTTTTTTTCCTTCAACACCCATTTTCTTAACCATGCTCAAAGCTCAATCCTTTGCCAAACAAAACAAAGTGTGGTTTTTCTTCTTCTAGGTTTTCCTCCATCGTTTCCACTGAGTAAAATTATATTTTCGCCTTGAGAAGTTTTGTTGGCAAAGTCACTCTCAGTGAACTGACCAAAAGTTTTCATTTTCTTTTCAAAATATCAGAGATTTTGTCTTTTCAGGGCAAATTTGTTTTCTTTATGCTTTGGCATTTGATTTGATTTAGTGAGGCTAATTGCAATTTTGGCAATGTAGGATTCTCCTGTGTTCAATTACATCAACAATCTCTCACCCATCGAGCTGGTCAGATCCATCTCAACTTCCCAGTCGTTTACCTCTCTGAGTTTCACATCTCCTCCTCCTGTTTTCACCTCTCCTCACGCCAATTCTCTCAGAGAATCTAGATTTTTTAGATGGTAATGACTTCTTCTTTCACCATTATCTGGAATACTCTATTCTCTTCTTCATGTTTAGTATTACTTATATAGTTGTAATTTGTGTTTTTTTGCAGCCATAACTCTGTTGATCCTTTGAAACCCTTAGAATCTCTAGATGGGTCCGTTTCTAAAGAAGAAGCTGTTGAAGAAGATGCCTCCTTGGATGAAGAAGAAACTCCAACTGAAACATCTTCTGAGCTGCCACAAATCCTGAAGTCTGACAGCCAAACTCCTGATCATGGTGATTCACCTTCCACTGGCGATGTTGTCGAAGCACCGCTAGCTTTATCTGACCCTCCTCGAGCCGAAAGTAGTTCGTCTTCCGGGGATGTCAAAATGGGTCCTCAGAAAATGCTTGATGTTCGGGAAGAGAATGAAACTCCATATTGTGGACGTTTGATAGCAGATGCAACTGAACTGTTAGTATTTCGATCTCCCAATGATTCAGAGGCTTTTAGATGCCTGGTGGATAAGATATCAAGCTCAGAAAAACGTTTTTGCGCTGGTGTCAAGCAAACGAAGCACCCTGATATCACCAAAGATATTCCAGTTAATGGATCCAGCAATGATTGTGAGCCTTTGGCTGTGATTCCCAACGAGGTGACTCAGGAATACATATAAATTCACTTAGTATCTTTGAGCTATCGATTTAACTGAACTGGTTAATTTGTGTTTGTGGTAGTCTGTCTCTAACTTGCATCGTGGTAGCATGCGAAGGCGATGTCTAGACTTTGAGATACCAGGGAAGCGGAAGAAGGATATAGCTGACGATCAGCTACCTGTTTTTGACAAGAAGACAATTTGTGAATCTTCTTCGAAATGTGTAGTCCCTGGTATTGGCCTCCATCTAAACGCCATAGCTATGTCTTCAAGGGACAGTAAGATCAGTGTCATACATGACTATTCAACATCTGTGATTCCAAAGAGTTTCTCAGGTTCTACCACTCCGATTAACTCCCAAGATGCTGCTCGAGAAAGTTTGGATCAAACAGAGAGTGAACTTGTAGAAGGTCAAATTGTAGAAGTTCCCAAGGCATTGGCATTCGAAGAACTGAATCCGGAAAGCCTTAACAAAAAGATGCAAGTTTTTTTGTCTGAGAAATATTAGATAACAGATTTATATTGTTTTCATTTCTCATCTGTTTGCTTAAATGTGCAGACCTGTGTCTGAACAAGCTGGAGAGGGTGAGTCGTGTAAGCGATGCAACTGCAAAAAGTCAAAGTGCTTGAAGCTGTAAGCTTTATAGTCCTTACTCGTATTGTCTTTAGTCTTTGCCTGTTAAAAGAATTTAAGTGAATTGTTTGAGTCTCTGCAGTTACTGTGAATGCTTTGCTGCTGGAGTTTATTGTATAGAGCCATGTTCATGTGTAGAATGCTTTAATAAACCTATCCATGAAGACATTGTCTTGGCTACTCGCAAGCAGATTGAATCCAGAAATCCACTTGCTTTTGCTCCTAAAGTTATCAGAAGCACAGATTCCATCATGGAAACCAGTGTAAGAGCTCTCTGTTACATCTTCTTATACTTCTATTTTCTTTCTCTCTCTCTCTCTCTCTCTCTCTCTCTCTCTCAACTGTAATCTTGCACAGGATGATGCAAGCAAGACTCCAGCTTCAGCGCGACACAAACGAGGTTGCAACTGCAAGAAATCAAACTGTTTGAAGAAATACTGTGAATGCTATCAGGTTTTTCTTTCATTGGACCCCATATTCATCTAGGTAGATTATCTATCATGATCTGATTCAGTTACTTTGTTCTTATAGGGCGGAGTCGGTTGTTCCATAAACTGTAGATGTGAGGGATGTAAAAATGCATTCGGCAGAAAAGAAGGTTAATTTCTTTTTCCTCCTTTTTCCATAACTTTAACCTCAATGTCTTTTAATTTCTCCTTGTTACTATCTCATTCTCAGGGTCATTACTTGTTATCATGGAGAGAAAACAAGTGGAGGATCACGAGGCAGCAAAATTCCAACACAGTTCTGAGTTGTCAAAAGAAGTTGATCAGAACCACCGGAGTTCTGATGAGACTTTGACACCACTTCCACGGTATGTGTATACTTCTACCATAGTTTGAAACAGGACAGCTTCTGATTTGTGTGTGTTTTTGCAGACATTTGGTGGTTCATCAGCCATTTTTGACTAAGAAGAGGCTGCCTCCGACACAGTTTTATCATGGCACAGGTTCTTTCTCTGTCAGAAAACAAGACAGTGATTTGACGGAGTCACAGAATGAGAAGAGGCCTCTTGAAACTGTGACAGAAGACAGAACAGAGATTATGCCTGAGATTCTCATCAATTCTCCAATAGCTACGATAAAGGCCATCTCTCCCAACAGCAAAAGAGTCTCTCCTCCTCATCTAGGCTCATTGGAGTCAGGCTCAATCGTAGGGAGAAAAAGTAATGGCCGGAAGCTGATATTACGGTCTATTCCAGCTTTTCCTTCTCTCAACCCAAATAAGTGAAATAAAAGACGTCATGGTTAGCCAAAAAATACTAAATTTATTGGCTTATCATTGTCGTAATATAAGCAACACCAACATGTTCTTGTAATATACTTTTATTCTTGCAGGTAATGTAATATCAATATCACGGTCTAGTTTATAAAGAGCCTACACCATTTACCCTTGTGGATAATGTCTCTCAATAGTATCACTGTCCTCTCTCTGTGAACTTTTTCATTTTTTTACCTTTGGTTGCTCCTTCTTCAAGCTTTAACACTGTTCCCTCAATGTTCTGCATTTCTTGCTGCATCTGCTCTATCTTCTCAGACCCACTTTCTTACTTCTCCATAACTACCTTTGCGTAGATATCTCTAGCATCTCAGGTCTCTTCAATTTCCTTTGAAAGAATCTCGTTTGTGTGTGTAAGCTGAAAGATTGCATTTTCTATTTTATCTCAGCCGTTTCCTCACTCTACCAAGATTGGGGTTAGTGAACTTGCCTTGTTTCTCGTTCATCTCCGGTTTCCTTTTCAGGTCAATTAGGTTGATTCTTAGGCGTGCTAATCATCGAGAATCAGACAAGTCTCTCAGAGGGATGAATTCTGGGGATTATAGGCTTCTTTGAGCTTTTATTGTTGATCGTAGACTTTATAATGGATTCTGGTTCTGCAGAATCTTCCCATAACTCAAGCATCTGGTCATTTGAACCATGACTAGTTCTCCTGCTTCTTCCATAGAAGGGAGATTCTGCAACGTGATCGAGGGGAATGTCTTTCATCAATGAACCATTTCTCACCTCATTTATCCATGTTGAGCTACCAGAAAATTTGTCCTCAATCACAACCTCTGCTTCTGTCTGAAGAAATTCGTTTTCTCTGCTATCCAAGCCTCTTCTTTTCTTCAACATGACTGTCCACCTCTTTCTCTTTTAATTTCTCTTCCAGCGTCTCAACCTTCTGCTTCAGTGCCCTGTTAATATCTTGTAAACTAGACAGGTTTTCAGCAAAAGCTTCAGCGTTATCAGACCCAAAGGACTGGTAAACCTCAGACATGTTGCTCAAGGCAACAGCTTCCTGAAGAATTGCACTGTTCTCTTCCTCAAGGATACACATTTCTCCTCTAAGCTCTGAGAATTTCACAAGCAAAGTTTTATTGTCCTCGAGAGCATTTGAGTAATCTTTATGCAAAGTCATGTATGACTTATGCAAATTCTCATACTTTATGTGCCCAGTTTGTAGTTCAGCTCTTAGCCCTACCTCCCACTTCTCTCTATCAATCAGTTCTCATTTCATTTCCAATAGCTCGAGCCTGTACAATTGCCTCCAGATCTTTCTCTGCATTTAGTTTCTCTGATTCAACCTTCATGCCATCTGACTGGAATTGTCCAAGTAGAGATAAGAGAACAGAGTTCTCAATAACAAGTCGCTGCGTCTCATTTTCAGCGCTGGAAAATGAACATTTTTATTAGGATATATATTTATAAGATTTAGAATATCTTTTATACCCTTTTGCACTTGTATAAATACCTTGATCTCGATTTATTAATAGCACAAGACATATTTTACCTAAAATATTTCATGGTATCAGAACAAGTGTTCCTTTAACCTAATTTTCGAAGATCTGAACCAATGGGTGACTCTACACCATCGCCGACTTCAACGATATCAAATTCGACCTCCTCTTTTTCACCTTATATCTTAAGTGCATCTGGCAATCCAAGAGCATTGATTTCATCAGTGATTCTAACAGAAAATAACTATCAAGAATGAGCTGTGGAATTACAACTCTTTACAAGCAAAGCAGAAGTTAGGGTTCATTGACGGATCCATACCGAAACCAACTAATAATCCCGATCTCATGATGTGGTTAACCGTAAATTCTATGATCATAGGATGGATACGAATTTCCGTTGAACCTCGTATACGATCAACAATGTCGTTTGTCTCAGAGGCTTCGGTTCTTTGGGAAAGTCTCAAGAATCGTTTTGCAGTAGGTAAGAGAGTCCGTAAACAAATTATTAAAGATGAATTAGCGTCTTGTCTGCTAAACGGGAAATCAATTTTGGAATACTATGGATGTTTTTCCAAGCTTTGGGAAGAATTGGATAAATATCGCACTAGTCAAGCATATGTATGCACAACAGCATCGTCAATACTCAAGGAACGAGAAGATGATAAAACTCATCAGTTCTTATTCGGGTTAGACGTCCCTTGATTCAGCAATATTCGTTCCAACATCACCGGTGAAGACCAATTGCCGTCACTAGCTCACGTGTATTCACGAGTCATTCGTGAAGAACATAATCAAAATAGTGAGCGATCGAAGGAACTATTTGTAATAGAAGCAGTCGGTTTCACTACAAAGGTAGAAAGAACTCCGCAAGCATCAAATGTCAAAACTGATTGGTCAATTTAATTCACAAGCAATTCAATATTAAAATTTTGTCTTAATTCCGTTAATGAAATTTATAGCTCCATTAACTTAATAAACATATAGATTAATAATATTTTATTATACCCATTTGACCCTCGTCATTTTGCCTTTGTTTTAGGTTAAGATCTTATCTACAGGAACTGTAAATCTAGTCTCAGTGATCAATGTCAGCTCCTCTCTATTCTTAGAGACGTGTTCCGCACCGTAAGATCTCTTGCAAAGTTCAAAACTTTCAGATTTTCCAAGAGGCACTGGAGATGAAACACGACAGCGGAGGAGACGGTGAAGAAAACAGAGCCAGGTCAAATACGGCCGTGGATTGTATCTCTCGACGGCTAATTCTCTTCTTGAATGGTAAATTTTATAAAACTAATCTATGTTTCTTAAAGTTTCAATCTTTTTTTTCATGAAGCTTTTAATTAACTAAATGCTTGTTTTGGTTTTTCTACTTTATAGTTTGAAGGATTTAGCTCCAGAATCAGAAGATGGAACGAGATTCTTGCTGCTTTCTATAATTTTTTATTAGAAAAGTCAGAGATTGTTCCTCAAGGCTTTCTCTAGAATTCGATTCAGGTGTTGATAATTTATCTTCAACAACCAATGAAACAAGTATAGTGTGTGGACCTCACATATGAAAACACGTCTTGCCTGAGTTTCTTGTCTGCATGAAAGCTCCATTTAACTCAAAATGTTGGCTTCCATCCATCTTCACTGTAAAAAAAAAAAAAAAAAATAGGAAGTAGTTGTTAATCGGCTAACCTAAACAAGAGGAAAACGATGAAGGTAAAACGGGTATAAAAAAATTTATTAATCATATGTTTATTAAATTAGCGGAACTATTAATCTCATTTATGGAATTAAGACAAAATTCAATTTTGAAGGTTTTTTCCCAACTTACTTCATTAAGATACAGAATAATTTGTCCATCAAGTGATTTGTGAAAAATTAACATACATTAATGCAGGTTGAAAATTAGATCTGAAGTATGAACGAAAATGACATATATGTCCTTTGCACAATAGTGTGTTCTTCTTTTCTTGGGTTTTACAAGGGGCTAATTTGCCAAATATACATATCTTTTTCAAAATTAGTAGATGTACATACGAATGTATAATTAGTTTTTAAATAATAATATGCAAGAGAGATTTCCATTCTCTCTTTGGTGTGCATTCCATGGCGTAGATAATGCATCTCTTTCTCTTTTTTTTCTTTTTTTTCACCTTTGCATTTTTTTTTAAAGATTAAGTTTTTTAATTTAAATATTCAAAATTTACTTCAAAATAAACAATTTTTTATGAATCTAACAAAATTAAAATTATTTAAAACAAATATATATTTTGTAAATAGTGAATAGTGAATTTTTTAAATAAAATATAAATCTAGTAATAGTCGGAGTACCGAACTCAATAGGCGGACTCCTGAAAATAATAGTCGGACTACCTATAAATAACATATACCCAAAACCCAAAAATATAATCCCAAAATCCCAAATATAAACTCAATATCCCAAAATATAAATACTAAACGTAAAATACAAATCTCAAACCAAAAAATATAAAATCTAAACCCAAAATATAACCCAAAACCCAAAATAAAAACCCTAAATCCAAAGTAAAAACCCTAAACTCTAATGTATAAAACCTAAACATTTAAAACATAAACCCTAAACTTCGAATATAAACCCTAAACTTCAAAATATGTTTAAACTTTAAACCCCAAAATATAAACTCTAAATCCCAAAATATAAAATTTAAACCCTAAAATATAGATCCTAAATCCCAAAGTATAAATCCTAAATCCCCAAATATAAATCCTAAACCCAAAAATAAAAATCTTAAAATCCAAAGTATAAACCCTAAACCCCAAAAATAAGTAAGATTACAAAAAAACATATCAATGACACAAAAAATAAGATGTGAAAATAAAAAAAATTGGTCAAACTAATAAAAAAACAAGTGTTTCCCGGGAAAAAAAACATAGGAAAAAATGTAAAAAGGGTAATATAGTATATATTATATATTATTAGAAGAGAGAGAATAATGTAGAAGAAGTAGATGATAGTTTTTTAATTATAGGTTGTATTGTTGTCATTTGTTCATATTACTCTTTTATAAAAGGCTGTTCTTTTAAACAATGTACTTTTGATGATTTTGATTGCATAATATATATAAAATTAGGTTGGTATTATTTTTGGAGATATCTTGTTTAGGTTACATAAAAAATTATGCACAAAATATACAAAATTAGGGTACTCATTTTTAAAAAATAGGACTAGCATTCGCTAATATTTTTTTTAGTAAATAAGGATACTAGACCATATTTTATACTATGTAGAGGATTCACTTTATCTTATGATATATAGTTTAAAATTATGTTAATTGAATTAATTTATACTATAAAGGAGGTATATATTTAATTACAACTACAAAATTCTTAGACAAAATTAATATATATATATATATATATATATATATA
>OVBE01017185.1:0-10557 GCA_900406425.1 Iberis pinnata | reverse complement strand
CGACGGCAGTCAGCGGCGTGCTCATCAGAGAGGATCGTGGCGAACAACGACCTATATTTTACACCAGCAAGACACTCGACGGTGCAGAAATCCGTTTCCCCACCTTAGAGAAGTTGGCCTATGCCATCGTAATTGTCGCGCAAAAGCTACGACCCTACTTTCAATCACACACCATCGTGGTCTTGATCGCCCAACCTCTACGCGCCATTCTACACAGCCCAAGCCAGTCAGGACGGATGGCGAAGTGGGGCATCGAGCTGAGCGAATACGATATCAACTTTAGAAGACGGACAAGCGTGAAATCTCAAGTACTGGCGGATTTCATCACCTAACTACCACCAGAATTAATCGAAGGCGCCAAGGCACCCCATATATGGATGTTACACGTCGATAGATCCTCTTGTTTGGGAGGATCAGGAGAAAAGATACGCCTGGAATCCCCAGAAGGCGAAGTACTAGAGCAATCTTTTGCCTCGGGTTCAACGCGTCGAATAACAAAGCAGAGTACAAGGCAAACATAGCAGGGCTCAAAATGGCTAAGGGCATCGGAGCGACCCAGATCCGAGCGTTATGCGACTCACAAGTTGTCGACGGTCAATTCACCGAGGATTACGAGGCCAAGAGCGAAAGAATGAATGTGTATCTTTGTGTCGTCCAACGCCTAGCAAGGGAACTAGAATACTTCAAGATCGTCAAAATCCCAAGAAGCAAAAACAAAATAGCAGATGCACTAGCCACCATAGCTTCCGCAAGCGACTCGAGCCTACGGTGCACCATCCCGGTCGAAGAAATCCAGAAGCCAAGCATAAGCCTCGACTTCGTCCATTTCATCGACGACTATGATATTGCAGAAGACGACGTCGAATTCGGGGTCGACCACGAAGCTCCGGTCATCGACTGCCACAACGAAATCAAGTTATACATAGCAGATGGCACCCAACTAGAAGAAAAATGAGCGGCAAGGCGACTAAAGGCTAGGACTGCTCGCTACATGATGATGGATGGACACCTACTGAGGCGTGATTCCACGAGCATCTTACTAACTTGCCCTAGCCCCGAAGAAACGGAGCGCATCATCAGCAAAACACACGACAGTGCAGGAGGTAATCACTCTAACGGATGCATCCTGGCATTGAAGATCAAAAAGCATGGCCACTTCTTGCCCACCATGATTGCGGACTGCCATAAGTACGCCCTAAAGTGCGAATAATGCCAGCAACACGCCCCCAACGTCCACCAACCGATGGAGCTCCTGCGTAGTTCGGCATCTCCATACCCTTTCATGAGATGGGCGATGGATATTGTCAGGCCGATGCCCTCATCGCGCGGCCGAAAATACCTCCTCGTCATAACAGACTACTTCACCAAGTGGGTTGAAGCCAAATCGTACACCGAGATACACGAAACCTAAGTGCAGAACTTCGTCAGGAAATATATCATTTGCAGGCACAGGCTACCCTACGAGATCGTCACGGACAATGGGACACAGTTCTGCTCACACCAATTCGAAAACGTCTGCACAAAATGAAAGATTCGACTCAGTCATTCAACGCCGAGGTATCCCCAAGGAAATGGCCAAGCCGAAGCAACCAACAAGACTATCGTTGATGGTCTGAAGAGCTGGATGGGGTGTTGTGGTCGCATCGAACAACGACACAAAGAGCGACGAACCAAACTCCATTCTCCCTGGCCCACGACATCGAAGCAATGGTACCCTCCGAAGTCAACGTATACAGCCTTAAAAGACTGAAGTTACCCGAGAACAGCGATGCTAACGATGCGATGTTGCATAACTGCCTCGACGAAGCATAGGAATGTCGTGACAGGGCTCTCCTATGCATCCAGAATTACCAGCAGGCTGCGGCACGATACTACAACAAAAACGTGCACGTCCGACGTTTCAGCGAAGGAGATCTAGTCCTACGCCACGTCTTCGACAACAAAAAGGAATATATGGCAGGGAAGCTCGGCGTAAAATGGGAAGGACCCTATCAAATAACTTAGATCATCAAACCAGGCGTCTACCAGCTAGCCAACTTAGATGGAACGATGCAACCGCGCTCCTGGAACGCACGTCATCTCAAACTCTACCACTACTAACTCAGGTATGGACGCACCACGAACTACGAATGGCTTGATCCCTCTATAATGGGTACGTAGGCAGCCCGAAATAAGGGTCCAGCTATGACAACAACAACAACAAAAAAACCTTTTTTACTTCTTACTTATCATCGCTCTTTTGGGGAGGGGGGGAATAGATGCCCTCATTACCCTCCGTTATTTAATAATAACTTCAGTTTATATTGGACTTTGCGCAAAAACAAAAAGCCGAGCTTAGTCTCGCCAAGCTCAGTCTTGCAATGGCCTCTCTAACTATATGATCAAGTTTAGTTTGGCCCAAGCTTCCTCGGCCTTCGCAATGGCCTCTCTAACCATATGATCAAGTTTTCTGAGCATGTGCGACCTTTCTTTGTTCGCGTCATCATATCGGGTTACCAGCACGCGGTTTTCCTCATTAAGCCTCTTCACTTCACGCTCAAGCTCTTCATTTCGAGCAGCGATCCCATCCCTATCAACCTTCATGGCTTCACATTCGGCCTCGACGGTTTTCATCGTCGCAGTCGCTCTCTCAGCCAGCACAAACGCATCTGCCGCTTGTGCTTCAAGCGTTTTACCAACCGCGACCAGCTTTTTAGATGTTTCCTTCTTGCCCCGATACAACCAGCTCCCCGCAAGCAATAGGATCCTCGTGCATCCTGAGCGCGTCTTCGTGATAAAAGCTGAAAGGGAGCTTCTCAACGTTCTCCATATAGCGCGACTTACCATCCTGAGCCACAGCCTCTTGATCCCTACCCTCGGAGCCGCTTTCCTCTCCCGCGTTCCCGGACTCCTCACTTCCTTGCGTTTCGACCTGAATGATTGAACGATCTTTCGCTTGATGTTCGTCAAGAAACATATCAACCTGAACATATCGATCGATCTTCCGCCTGACGATCATCGACGACCGCGTCAGTATCCGCAACCAGAGCCGTGTTACTTGGCACCACTCTCTCCAGAGGAGCGTCCATAGGCTCTGTGATTGTCAGCTTCGCATTGAAAGCCTTTTTCTGCGCTCTCACCTCGCCAGCCGCAGTCATTTTTCTCTTAGGAGAAGCTTGAAGAACTATTTTCCCAGCAGCCTTCTCGGAAAGAGTTGCCGCAGCAGATGCCTCAGCAGGCTTCTCTTTTTCCATCATGGCCTCCTTCGCCGCATCATCACCACCCTCAGTCACGTCGGGAACTTTCACTGATCCCAACAGCTTCGCCGCAACCTCGGCTTGTTTCCTTAGAGCCGTAACTCTTAGCTCTTCAACGAACAATGATGACATTTCTGTTGAACGAGGTACGGGGCAGCGATCCCAATCAACTAAAAAAGGAAGCACAGACGAGTTAGCAACGACGCAAAATAAACAATAACAATAGACATAATAATTGTACGCACCTCTAGCAAAGATCGATCGACGCTCGTTGATCTTTTCTCGGGTAATATCTTTCCACAGCGTCAACCCCAATCCTTGTATCTTCCTGATATTGTAGAAGAAACCGGGGGAAAACTTCTTGATAGGCAGAGGGCAATCTGCAATAAAGGACGAATTGGTTAGTGCGAACCATAAAGAGACATATAGACAACGCGAAGATCTACCAACGCGCATATTCCATCTCATGGAATAATCGTAGGCGCATGATAGAATGGACGCGTCGTTGACCTTCACGAAGAATCATTGACGCTGCCAATCCCACATCATCCTCGTTACCCCACCGACGACCCTGTATTGGTTCTTCCACGAGACGTAAAACATTCCCGTCGGGTAAAGGACCTTGTCGACCACCCTCGTACTAGGAGAGAACCGCGTTGCAATAAATCTCCCGCAAACATCAACACCGACCTCCGATGCTAGAATTAACATCCCCACCAGTGTGTGAATGGACGCGACTGTGTTATGTGAAATACTCATTCGACGCTTCGCGCAGTAAGAGACAAAAACCTTCGGAATTGGGAACCACAGACGAGCGTTGCTAAAATAATCCTCGAACACAGCAAAGTAACCCTGTGGAGGCTCCCATGGTCTCTCCCTTGGACCCAGGATCCGGAATACCAGGTTAGGATCGGTAAAGCCGCACTAACTCGACATCTTTCGAAGGCGCGCTTTGGTCATAGTTGAAGTCATGACCCTGGTCATCTCGTCGATGTCCGCAGGGGGAGCAGTAGACGAACCTTTCCTATCCGGCAGAGGAACGAATGACTCTATAGTAGGTGTCGCGGTACCTCATGTCACGCCCCCACTCGAGGGAATCCCCTTCGAAGGTTGTGCTTTGGCGCGTCTCCCTGCGAGCACCTTCGTTCTGACATCTAGGGGGATCAGATCGATCGGGTTGTCTTTCGCGGTATTGGGTCTTGCCTCCTTCCTTATCGACAGCAGGACCATATCGAGGTGATCGGAAGGAGACGATCTCCAGTTTGCAGTCTGAGCCTGCCGCTCCGATGGTTCCCTGTTGGGGTTTACAGTCCTGACCTCACCCGACGAAGTACTAGTCGTAGGATCGGATCGACGAGCTGACTCGCCTGCAAAAGATTTGACCTGATGACTTGACGAAGCTTCTTCCGACGCGCTAGTACCACTACCCATGTCAAGGTTCATAAGATCGCAACCCATCGCGTCGATATAAGAGATACTAAAAAACTAGAGAGAGAAAGTAGAGAGAAAGAAGAGCAAAGAAGATACCTTGGTCAAGAATGCGAAGTGAAAACAATGATGAAGCCAAGGGGTATATATAGAGAAGTGACCGGAAGTCGAAACGTCTCGGTCAAGCTTGACCGGGAGACGAAGAGGCGACCAAAGAAAATTACCGGCAGACGAACCGGCAAAAAGACAAATGATCGGAAGGGAGAAGCTTCTCCACGAAGCCAACTGCCCTCGATGTTAGTGCCGACCGTTAGAAGTGCCAGCTCATCATTATGCACCGCGTCTGGATAACGACGAGGTGAATGGAAGCTCGGCCTGGTACGATTAGGCCCGAAAAGACACATTGTGTCCAACGACCTGCACATATGTTGGTCTCGTCGAAACTAGGGGGGGACTTATTGTAGGATATGGGTCCAACTCCCTAGGCCCAACAAGACCATGCTCATGACCAGAGACGTCGAGGTGCGGCCCACCAAAGTATGGCCCATCCCGCCGACTCGCCAAGGCACGTGGGACCGCCAAAAATACAGTGCGCCTACATCCCTCCTAGATTGGTGAACAGTGACCTACGAGCTAACTCGCCAGATGAACAAGATTCCTAGATAATTGCTCACAATGATGACGAAGTCTGTATAAATAAAGAGCGAGCCCGAAGCGGAGAAAGGTTAGAAATTAGAGAGAGAAAGCTTTAGAGAGAAGTCAGACCTTCGAACAACGACCTGAGTTTCTCTGCATAACATTTCGACGATCTGAGCTTTTCTTTAGAGTCTTTTTCGACGAACCAAGATCTTTCCTAAGTCATCTAAGCGCGTCGGGATTGTCGACGCGCCTCTCACTGTTTAAGTTGTAACTTTCTTTATCAAATACGAGCTCAAATCTTTGGATCGACGATCCTAGATTCAACAGCAATGATACTCAGTCATATATCCATGTATTCTAGTTTTTCTCTTTGGCCTAGAATGAGATACATAATTATTCCTATTATCAAGTGTCATAGCCTCATGAATAGATTTAGTACTATGCTCAATTGTATAATCTAAAATTGGTGCATTGGTATCAACATCAACATCAACATCCACAATATAATCTAAGTGATCTATATGTTTATTCAAATCTAAACCAGATTGGCCATTATTATCAACCAAAAGCATAGTTTCCACAAAATGCAAAGGAGAAGGCAATGGTAAAATATGATTTAGAAACATATCCACATAATTCAATAACAAATTAGTTGTCTTAAATGGATAACTCTCTTTATGAAATATAACATTCCTAGATATTGTAATAAAATGTGGTTGTAAATTAAGCACCTTATACCCTTTATATCATAATGGATATCTAAGAAAAACACAAGGAAAAGCTCTAGGTGAAAGCTTATTACGATCTTTAGTGTTAGTAGACACATAACACAAACAACCAAAAGATTTGATTAGATCATAAGCAGGTGGTTTACCTAGTAGTAATTATAATGGTAACTTATCGTTCAATAAAGGAGATGGCAACCTTTTTATCATAAAAACAACAGTTAAAATGCAATCATTCCAATAAAGAAGAAAAATGTTAAATTGAAATAGAAGAGAACGTGCAACATTAAGTAAGTGTTGATGCTTGCAATCCACAACTGATTTCATTGTGGAGTATAAGCACAAGAGAAGTAATGCATTACGCCAATCTGTTTAACTAAATCAATAAAAGCTAGTTCATGAGCATTATCTGTTCTTATTGCTTTTATTTTTGAGTGAAACTGAGTTAAACTCAGCTGAACAAAAACTGGAAAAACATGAAGAACATTACTTTTTGACTTTAGCATATAAATTCAAGTAACACGAGTGCAATCATCAACCAAAGTAAAAAAGTATTTAAAACTTTCCACATATTCAATATGAAACGAACCCCAAATATCCATATGGATCAAATCAAAAGGTTTTAAAGCTAAATGATTTTTAGAAAAAACTAATATTTTCTGTTTTCCAAAGGGAAGATTGAACAAGAATGCAATTCATTTTATTTGTTAAACCATGTAAAATAGATGAAAGTTTCTGTAAAATGGCAGAAGATGGATGTCCCAATCTTTGATGCCAAATCTTTCTATCGACACTCATGGAAGCACATAAAGTAATTGAAGAAATGAATGTAGCATAGGGGTTTTCATTCTCAAGAATGTAAAGATTATGTTGAAGATTACCCCTCCCACTCATCAAGCCCTGAGTATGTTCCTGAATTAAACAACAATATTTATAAAAATGAGTTAAACAATCCAGAGTATTAACAAGTGAACTTATACTAATAAGATTGAATTTGAAATGAGGCACAAGAAGAACATTACGAAGAACTAATGATTTGGATAGATGAATGATACCAAAATGAGTAATTGGAACCTTAGTACCATTAGAAAGTGAGACTGTGACATCTAATAAAGGAGTAAGTTCTGTAAACCTATCTATGTCAAAGCAAACATGACTACATGCACCACTATCAATTATTTAAGTATCATAAGGTATGATGGATTTTAAAGAAGTTAGACAGAGATTTTGAAAAGTGAGAATAACATTCTCATATTTAAGGTTGGTAGATGGGAAAGGGAGAGTACTAGAAGTAGTAGTAGCAGCCATGAAGTCATTCTTAATTAGTTATCTTTGCAAAACCAGTATTGGTAAAAGATGAAACTGTAGACTCCTGTCTATTCATTGTTGTATTAAACTGTGAAATCAAACTCTGGATTTGCTGTGGTGTAAAAGATTGAAGACTGATATATGAACCACCATTGACATTATAATCTTGTTGAGAAGATACAGAATAATCATTATGTGTGGCTATGTTAGCAACTGCATTGATATTAAGTGCCTGAAATTATGGTTTTGGTTTAATTCTTTTGTAGTTTGACTTATAACCAAGAGGGAATACATGCTTCAAAGCATATCTCAACCATGTGACCATGTTTTTCACAATAGGTACAAAATGGTCTTTTTCTCATTGTGTTATAAGCAGCAATAATAGCTTTCTCTGAATTCAAATAATTATCCTGCTTAGTTTTTGTAACACCATTGGATTGGAAGTTTGAAAGGCAACATTATCCATACGAGTATTTGGCTTGATGATTTTTTGTCTTTCATCTTGTGTTACAATGTTGAAAGCTTCCTTTGTAGTAGGAATATGCATTAACACAAGAATGTGTTTTTTTTTCTATTATCACAGGTAGGGTTGGAAATATAAACCGAACCGAATTTTCTGAACCGAATTTTCCGAACCGAACCAAACCAAGATTTGTTGAATTGAATCGAACCAAATTACATTTCAATAACCGATCGGCACAAAAAAAATTTCAATTTTGGTAACCGAACCAAACCGATCGGTTTATTTTTATTTTTATTTCTTGAAAAGACCGAAAGTAACCGAAAAACCCAAAAATAACAAAAAAAACCAAATCGAGTAAAACGAAAAAACAAAAAAAAAAACTAAAAATAACCAAAATTTAACCGAAAATTATCTGAATAAACCGATTTTCGAACCAAACCGGAATTTTATTTGGTTTAGTTCAGCACACAAATCCAAAAACCGAAAAACTGAAAACCGAAAAACTGACCCAAACCTAACCGATTGAACCGAATACTCAGCCCTAATCATAGGAATCATTTAAACCCATAAGGAACTTCGTGACTTTATTCTTATGTTGTAACTTTCCCCATAAATCTGTTGATGAGCATTCACACTTCCCACATGTATAAAACTGGAACTTCAAACATGATTTATGTGTTCCTCCCAAAGTGTTATCAATTATGTGTAATAGAATGATACATCCATAGATCCTTGTTCTAACTTACTTAACTTTTGATCTATATCAAAGAATCTAGGTGCATCCTCTTGTTTAAACCTATTATCCATATTTTTTCAAATTCCTTCAGCAGTTGATATGAACAGTAGACTTTGTCCTATTTTCTTAGAGACTTAATTTAAATGCCAAGTAGTAACTATATCATGGCAACGATTCCAGATTCCATAATCTCTATGCGTAGAATTATGTTTAGGAATTGTACCATCTATGAATCCAAATTTGTTTATGACATTGAGAGCCATCCAAATTGATCTTCTCCAAGAATGGTAATCTGCAGCTGAAGAGAGTCTATATGAAACAAGGATTACACCAGCGTGATCAGAATTGTTCAGATAATATAGATTTTCATACTGATCTTGAGTATATTGATGTTGTTCTGAGTTCGGAGTCTCGGTTTCAGTTGAACTAGACGAATTTGGTGCTAGATCTGGCATTATTGATGAAATTGAAGAAATGGAAACAGAAGAAGTAATCGCACTATCAATGAAGAATGGTCAAGATGATTTTGATCAAAGAACCAATAACCTTGAGCTGAATTTGAAGAAATGCGTTGATAATCACCATTATGAGATGAACATTTTGAACAAAGACTTGAATCAGGAAACTCATCCCGTCAATGATGAAGATGAAAACGGAAAACTTCTCTAAAAGAGAAGTTCTGATACCATTTTACAAATATCGTTAGAGAGAAAAGAGGAAGGAATCCATGAAAACTTTTATTATCATCGTTAAACTCTCTGTAGATTTTAGTTCAGCTTAAGGCACGATTGGCACATCATTTTTCATCACGTTAAGTGATCTCCGCACAGTGCCAACGCCAATCATACAAAAATTCACATGTGTGTAATACGTTGATGTAACTGCTTATTAATGTCGTCTTATAACACTTCAAAAGCAAGTGTTTGCTTGTTTAGTTTTTATACGTGGAGTTTTATTTAAATGTATAAGGATTATTTTTCTGATACTCAAATATTTTGTCAAGTTTGTTGATCTTTACTAGGGGTGGACAAAAAACCCGAAATCCAAACCTGAAAAAATATCTGAACCGAAGCAGACCAAAAATTATAAAATATTCGAACGGATTTTTGTTTTCTAAAATTTTGGATACGCGAACCGTGACGGATATTATCCAAAATAAAAAAAAGATTACAATGGATATCCGTACTTATGACTATTTTATTAAAGTTGTAGTTATTTATAAGTTTGTTATCAACTATATTAATATATTCATGAAAAATAGATTTTAAATGTTAAGTTATGTAATTTATTGGAGTAATGAGTTTTTTGTCTTATATATTTATTTATACATTAAATTCTATAATTAAGTTGAATTAGGATAAAAAAATCTTGTATAATTTTGTACAATAATTTAAATTTCATAAAATAAATAAATTCAAAAAACGAGAAAAATAAATCATATTTAAACTAATTATTAAACATGTTTGATACTAATTAACAATAATTTAAATTTCAAAGAATAAATAAATTTTTACAAACTTTTAGGTAGATAGATTTTTTAACACTTTTATTTAGTTCCAAACTCTTAAATAATTTTTATAAATAGATACATTAGTTTTATATTATTGAAAATAAAATAGCTCTCAGTTCATGCTCACAGCTCATGCTCTCAGCTTTCGCTCTCAACTCTCATTCTCAGCTTCCGTTTTCAGTTCTCGTTCTTAGCTTCCACTCTAAGTTTGAGCTTTAACTACATTCAACTATTCTTCTAATTATCACTTTACCAATAATAACTTTATATAAGCTCATTAACAGACTTAACCATGAATTAACTAACTCCTAACTATCCGGTTTACACTTAACCAAAGTAATTAAAAATCAATTACATGTAATATTAATTGCATTCGGTCCGGTTTTTTGGGTTCCGGTTTACATATAAGGCAAGTAAATGACAAAAGATTTGAACCCTCTAAGTAAGCCGGAGGGTCTTAATTGAATTGTAACTTCTGTAGTTTAGTCGGATCCCCAAATTTTGAAATTCTC
>OVBE01017183.1:0-10558 GCA_900406425.1 Iberis pinnata | reverse complement strand
CTAAAATAAGAGTAAATGACTTCTAAAAACTGCTAAAATTCAGAGACATCAACAATAAGGTATAAATATTGGGAAATAGGTTCACCTTGCCGTCTGCCTTGATGTGGAGTGATTAAACCAGTAGGTGACCCATTGATTAGGGTTGAAAGTGTAGGAGTTTTGATACAAAGCATAATCCATCTTCTCCACTGATATGCAAATCCCATCTTTGTTAACATAAACTCTAAAAATTCCCACTTCACCTGATCAAAGGCTTTAGTAATATCTAACTCAAGAGCCATAAAATGGTGTACTCTCTTTCTAGTGGTAAGAGAGTGCAACATCTCATGTGCTAATAATACATTATAAGAAATAAGTCTCTCAAGGATAAAAGCAGACTGATTTACTGATATGAGTTGGTGGATCCAAGGTTTTATCCTGTTTGCCATAATTTTTGTTATGATTTTGTAAGCAACATTGGCCAGACTAATTGGTCTAAAGTATTTTGGGTTTTTAGGATTATGCTTTTTTGGGATAAGACAGATAAAAGTGTGGTTAATACCTGGATCAAGAATGTCATTCTGGAAAAAAATTTGGATGAAGGCAGTTGTGGCTGGTGCTACTGTTTGCTAGTGTTGCTTGAAGAATCCTGAAGTAAGACCATCTGGCCCAGAGGATTTCTCCTCTCCTATTTGGTTTAAGGCTTCCCATATTTCTGCATCAGTGACTGCTTTAGTGAGGTCTGCATTCATGAAGTGAGTTACTCTTGGCTGAAAGTTATCAAAGAGTGCAAAGTGAGCAGGATTGATATCACCTGAGTAAGAAAACAGGTTATGGAAATATTGGATAAAGATGTTTTTGATCTGTGCTTTATCTTGGTGAAGGGTACCATCTTCATCTTCAATCTTAAGTATTATGTTTAGAACCCGCCTCTGCTTTATTTTGGAATGGAAATATTGTGTGTTTTTATCCCCTTCTCTCAGCCAGTGCACCCTGCTCTTTGTCTTGTAAAAGATTTCTTCTTGTTTATAAGCATTAGCCAAAGAAGCCTTGAGATCATGAAAATAGGCATAAAACACATTCTCCTCATTGTAAGCTGCTTGCAGAAGTATGTTTTTCTCAATGATTAGAGTTCCATAGTTAGTTGAATGAGACTTCTTCCATTTTGAAAGACCTTGTCTGATCAGCTTCAAAGATCGAGAGAATTGGTCCGGTGGCACATTCTGGCATTGGATATGCCATATATTCTGCACTTCTTGACTTAAAGATGGATCTGACTTCCACCTATTATCATATCTGAACAGGGGAGGAGATGACCAATTAAAAGAGCCAATATCTAACAGCAGAGGCCTTGATCAGAGGCACCCCAATCTAACAGAGAAACAGAGGCTCCAGGGAAAATGTCAAGCCAATCAACAGTAGCTAAGGCTCTGTCTCTTTTTGTACGAATAATATAACCATAACGGTTGCCACACCAAGTGTAATCTCCTCCATAGGTTTTCACATCTAGTAATCCAAGGTTACTGAGCATTTTCCTGAATGGAAGTAGTGTTATATCCCTGCGTCTAGGACCACCTAGTTTCTCAGATGGTAATCTGAGATCATTGAAGTCTCCAAAGAAAAGGCTGCAATTCCCCCCACTACTTGTAGATCCTCCATGTCTACTAAGATAATCCCAAAGTCTGGATCTTTCTAAAGGATGTGGTGGACCATAAATATATACCAACTTGTAGATAAGTTTGTGATCTCTGATCCAAAATGTATTACAATGATGAGAGGATATACTGGGAACTTGTAAATCCACCTCTGAATTCTAAAAAACCGCAATACCTTCTCTTCTGCCTGCAGGAGGATGGAAAAAACAGAATGCATACCCTAACCTTTGCTGAACCGATTGCACAAAAACTTCCCCATTCATTGTCTCTTATAATAACATAATATATGGCTTATGTATCCGTTTTATATCAAAATTTTTCCAAATTGTCAGGGGGTTCCCTAAGGCCAGTGAAATAATCTCATTTATCAAGGGGTGGTTTAGGGGTATCCACCCTCTCCTTGATAAGAGATTGATCAAGCTTAAGACGTGTAGAAGAGACTTCATCAGTGAGATATAATTGATTTGATTTTCGCTTCAACCCCAATTCAACCTTCTTACTAGCTTGTGGTTGAGCAGAGGTACTAACTTGGTCAGATGGTTGAATAGGTAGTGGAACATCAGTTTTGGGAATAAGAGCATTGGCATTAGCTTCTTGAAGAGCAGGCTGAGGATCCAGAGAAATATAATCAGGGGCTTCTGCTGCATTTGGCTGTGGACAGATTGCTTCTTCATGTGTAATATCCCCACAATTGAAGCAAAATTTCCTTAATTTATCATATATCAGCCTGATTAAAGTTGGGGGTTTTGGTGGTTCAAAATTAATGTAACGGGCAAATATTAGTTTTGTAGAGATTGACATTCTGATACATGCCCAGGCTTCAGCAGATTTACCAGCACGAGGTTCTATCAATCGAACATCTTCAACTGTTCCCAGTAATTGACCAATTTCTCGAACCATTCCTTCATCTCTGAAATCATCTGGAATGTCAAAGAATTGCACCCCAGAAAGTGATGGTTTGCAAGTAGTCTGGAATATATCTACGAGTCCATTTATCAATGCTTAAACAAAAGTACAAAAGGAAAAAAAATATTTATTCAACATAATAAAAACCAAAAAAACATTAAGATTGGTTATAGAAGGCTTGAAAATTTATGTGAATTGAAAGTTAACCAAACTTAGACCACCTCCATCCACGAGTTCTTAAGAGTTTTTTTAACAATATAATATTAAAAAACATTACAAAAAGAAGAGAGACATTATAATTACTCCTTGTTTAAGAGTTTTAAGAACCAATTCTAAGAAAGTTTTTTAAATATGTTAGATTCCTATTGGTTTACAACATTTTTTATTAAAAAAATAATGAAAAAATAAAATTAAAGCTAGATATATTATTATTTATTAGATAGATATTAGATTTTTTACTAATGGAGACGGTCTTAATATAGTTATATAAATAAATAAAACTGAAATGAAAAATTCTTAAAAAATATATACAACGTCGTGTTAGTTCAGCGTCTGGTAAAGATGCTCCGACAATCTCAATTGACCAACCATAATCAATGGTTTAGCCAAAAACATATTATAATTAGATTCTATTAGGTCGACACGCGTCTCATTCTCCGGTAATTTCCAAGTGAAACCTTGTAGAAGTCTGGCAAGTACCATGGTGATCATCACCGTTCCTAACACCGGAGCAGCACAACCTCTTTTTCCGGTACTAAATGAGATAAATCGGAGGTCATTCTCCATCAAAGTAACATCAGAACATTCATTGAGATGCCTCTCCGGTTTAAAGCTTAATGGGTCGATCCAAACTTTCGAGTTACGACCCAAACCGAATCGACTAAGAAGGACTTGACTTCCTTTAGGAATGTGGTATCCAGCGACAGTTGTGTCAGAAAGTGCCACGTGCGGGAGGTTAAAGGCGGCCACGGGATGGAGTCTGAATGTTTCTCGGAGAATAGCTTTCACGTAGTTTAGTTTTTGGATATCGGATTCTTGGACGAGTCTCTCTTTTCCGACGACTCTGTCAATTTCTTCTACAGCTTTACGGAGAATCTCTGGTTTGTTCACCATCTCGGCCATTGCCCACTCTACGGCGTTTGATGGATTGTCAGGCGCTGACATTAGTATCTCCTATTCAACATATATAAACTTGTTTTTGTTAATATTTTATCTTAATCTTGTATCTAGATATATTAATGATATTAACTAAATCGACTTTCCCACATGCAAATTGATATTAATGACCCAAAAGTTACAAATTGTATCTTCTTTCTTTGATAAAAAAATTTATTTGAAGTGAAAGAAGAATATAGATAGCAAGACTTTAAATTAAATAGTTTACATGTATCCAACATTCAACAAATAACAATTACATGTCCAACAATTACATGTAACTGTAGTAGATATTTATGATCATTTTTTTTTTCATAAAGATTCATGATCATTTACATGTCCTACAATTACATGTAACTTTTATTTTATCGTACTAACTTTTGCCACATACTGTACACATGCATAGTATGTTTTGTGTTTTGGTTGTACTTTTTGATATTGAGTGTAAAATTGCAAACTTCGACGATTAAATTGTAAAACATGCCGTTGATATAGTTATTTTTTAAATAAAAATTAATATGATTTCTAATATCGGTTATAAAATAAAATTTAGTTAACTGGAGCACTACTTAAATTTNAAAAAAAAAAAAAAAAAAAAAAAATTACCCAAGTTTATTTATGTTCTTGGATCAAGAATTTAAATTTATTTAGGAAGATTCTCACAAATACCATATAAATTAGGTATGTTCCAAAAATTCTAAAAAATTCTAAAATATTTTTGTTCAAAAATAAAATAAATAAAAAAGATTTAAAACTTCAAGTTTAAATCCTAAAGCCTAAAAACCAAACTTCAACCTCTTTAAAACTAAATCATAAACTCTACTTATAAGTTAATTCAAACCTAACAATTTAAATTCTAAACCCTTAAAACTCAATTTTAAGTTTGTGGTATTTGATGAAATTCCTCATTTGTTTTCTATTACTTTTTTTTTGGAATAAAAACATTATGTATTTTTGGAAAATTGGGTATGTGGTATTTGGAATATGAATTTTTGGTGGTATTTGATGGAATTCCTCGTTTGTTTTTTGTTCAATAAACCGTAGTTCGTAATGACGGTTTTTTGTTGTTGTTGTTGTTGTGTCAACGTAGTGACGTCATTTATATGTAATGAACATAATTTAGGATGTTTACCTTAACGGCTGGTTTGATTTCATCGACGGTAAGCAAAGGGTTGCCTTGTTGGTCCTTAATGGAAATAAGAATATCGAGAAAATCCTTGATTTGGGTTCTGTTTCCTTCTCTCCACATCTTGATTCTTTGATCGATGATGGGATCATGATACAAATCCATAATGCCACTTGAATCTCTCATGATCTTCTCGTGACCGTTAAGATCAAGTCCCGTAAGCATTGGTAGATAATCTGAAATACAAAAGGCGAACGTAAACCTTAATGCTTCAAACATAGCTTCCATGTGCTCAATATCCTCTAAGCTTGGTCCACCATCTAGTGAAATAGAGAACGTTCTTGTACCGAACATAAGTTTCTTGATAACATTTCCACAGTAATGCCTCGTCACGAACCGGATATCGACCGACCTTGAGTTCTTAACCATGTTGTATAGCCAAGCGGTTAAATGATCGTTTTCTTCTGCTCTCTTGTGATGAAACCACTTGTGTCTCGCCGGACAAACCAGCTCCGTCATCACAATTTTCTTCATTTTCTTGAACTGTTCACCGAACGGAGTGGTGGCGCAAGTTTTGTATCCGTTAGAGAGGATCTTTTGAGCGTAACTCATAGGCCTCGAGGCAAAGAGAGCGTCTTGTCGCTTGTATATCTCACATGCTATCTTAGGCCACGTGACCATAATCACGTGAGTGTTTCCTAACTTCACGCATGCTATCTCAGTGTTTAGCTGTTTCATGATGTTGTGGAGCCACCAGAATATGGGACGTCTCCTAACCATCGCCAGAATCATTCCGACGATAGGCCATCCGGTGGGGCCTGGCGGGAGAGACGACGACGACGACACTTTCTTTTTCTTGATTAGTATTACTGCTAACATTATACAACACATAAAGGCTTCAACATACGACATGTTGCTAATCGAAAACGTTCAACTCAGATCTCAATTTTCGTGTTTTCTCTACATATATATAATTAAGAGATACTTTCCTGTTTGATTATATAATTGGAATGTTAAAATATTTTAAATGCTTTCCTGTTTGATTATATAATTGGTATGTTAAAATACTGTAAATGCTTTTGTTGGTCACCTTCCAAAAGTATTTATATATGTGCAATTAAAAACTAGCCTACCAACCAATAAAGTATGACAGCTCAATTATTCCACTGTTATTTAGTCGACCAGATCATCTGGAGTGTTATATAATAAATGTTTTTTTTTAATGAAATAAAAAGATTTGGGGCCAAGACTCGTAACTTTTTTTTAAAGTAAGTGATACCGTTGAATAACTGACTTACCAAATTTTCTAACGGGTCTTATGCGAGATACCAGGTTCGACTGACCAAAGAAAAATGATTTTGCAATTTCATATTTATGAAAAATCGATTTTTGGCCTAGATTAACTTTGCGATTTTTTCTCAAGTGTGATTATCATTAGATATGACAACGTGGTTATATAATAGATGTTACTAGTATTTTTTTAAAAAAATAATAAAAAAATCTATCTTCGATGAAAGCACCGATCATAATTTTTTTTGGAAATATGTAAGATAAGGAACATGTTTTGTTGTTGTTCATCGATCTTTTGTTTTACGTAAATTTAGCGGCTACTATATATGGACCTAACATTTTTGATTAATATATTACTATTACTTAATAAAATACATTAACATTCTATGTCTAGTATATCCTATATATTAAATAATAAAGCATCACAAAACATAAAAGTTATGAAGGAGACAACTCATGTAGAGAAGAAAAGAACACATTCTTAGTTGTAATCAACTGATTCTTTTATAACAAGGATCAAATGTTTAGAACTTGTGTTACCGTTGTTGTTTTGTTATCATATTAAAGATCGAACTTGACTACTTACATGACGATTACATTTGCTCTTATTTATAAAGTTTGGGTTACTGAACCGACCCGTCATAGCTTAAAAATTAATATGAAAAAAATAATCGCATAATGCGTTTATTTTTTAATGCCTGCTAGTAATTTACATTTAACACATCAAAGTCCAATCAATGTTATCTTATACATATGGGTTTCGAAACTCAAATCAAATTTCATATATGCAACGATAATCAAAGAATGTTTTGCAACGTATGATTGGAATAGTACTACATTCTTTTCTTGCATAGATTTGTGGACGAATATTTATTTGCAAATATAATAATGAAAAGCCATTATCTAGCTACTTCTACAGAATTATTTTGGGAAGAACGACTAAAATTTCATTAATTAGATTGTGTGATTCTTTCAATATATCATTGTATTTTTCTATTCAATGGGAACAGTCTTTCTTGGATGGACAAACATGGTTGAATTATGATTCGATTAAATGAATAATATGAGCTGTTCGCAATATTCTGCAACATACATAAGACTTTTGGGATCAAATGATGGATTGCTATGATTTGGGCAATTCTGCTTCGATAAGGAATAGTTTTCATAACAAATCTTCAAATATTTATTTTGGGTTCATATAAACAAACTTCGGGAATGAAATTTTCGCTCGCAATACTTATGACTCAATTGGATTAGTTCAATCTAATGAAAATATATAGCTGATCTCAGAAGAATTCATTGTTATCAAAGCAGTACTATTAGGCTATGTTGAAGGAGGAGGTGCTTGGAAACAAAAGAGTAGAACAAAATGGATTCAAGAAAAGAAACATGTTAGTAAATACTTATATATTTAAGGGTAGATTAGAATTTTAATATCATGTTAATCTCTAGTTTACATAGTTAATTCATCTTGTACAAAAGCACAGCCACTTTGGCTAAAGATTGATACACAAAAAACTTCATATTCAAGAAGTAGCTGACATGGTATCAGAACAGTAACTCATATATACAAAAGTGAGTCTATTCTTTTCGATCCTTCATAAATGCAGAGGTTTTCTTCTCTGTTTCACGTTTCTTCTCTTCTTTCAGTTACTTTGTTATCAATATGACTGACACCGGAATACCACCACGCCAATCACGAATTTGCAAGACCATTGATCCCTATGACTTGTCCTCTGGTGATAACCCTAGCACGGTAATCTCTCAGCCGCCTCTTCGTGAACCCAATTACGATGAATGGGCCACTAACATTTGGTTGGCATTGAAAGCCAGGAAGAAATTCGGATTTGTCGATGGTTCAATACTTAAACTAGTAAACAATGATGAAGATTCAGAAGATTAGGGAGCTAACAACGTAATGGTAATCTCTTGGCTTAAACTCACTATCGAAGAGAAAATTTGAATAACTCTTTCTCATCATGAGGTTACCTTAGATCTGTGGACACACATTAAAACGCAATTCTCAGTGCGTAATGGACATCATGTCCAACGCTTAGAGACATAGTTGGCTAACTGCCATCAAAAAGACCTGCTAATGGAAGAATACTACGGCAAACTCACACAGTTGTGGACGAATCTTGCATATTATCATCAGGCTAAAACATGGCAAAGGTCCATAAAGAAAGAGAAGAAGATAAGCTACATCAATTTTTAATGGGTCTTGACGAAGCTGTTTATGGCTCTGTTAAATCTGCACTTCCCTCTCGCAACCCATTACCATCTCTTGAGGAAGCCAACAATGTCTTGATGAATCTAAATTTGCTGTTCACTTACATGCCAGACATATCACAGAAGCTAGCTTTGCTATTCAAACGAGTTGTCAGGCTCGACCAAACTCTGCTTCGTTATCTCCTGTGTGTAATGTGTGCGGGAAGACTGGCCACTTGGCTGAAAACTGCTGTCGGAAAATAGGGCATCCAGAGTGGTGGATTGATCGATCAAAATCCAAAGGGTCTTCATCATGCTCTTCCCTAGCTGCTGTCAATCGTGCAAAACCGAGAGCTGCATCAACAACTCGTGCAAATGCAGTCTCAACAGCACCTTCAGTCTTGACTCATCTCACCAATTCAAACTGCCAACAGTTTAGTGGCCTGACAAATAATCAGTGGGAGAGCTTGGTCCATTTCTTAAATGAACAAAACCAGTCTTCCTCTACTAAACTTTCGGGTATGGTTTCTACCTCTTCATGGATTATCGATACAGGGGAATCTAACCATATGTCTGGTTCCTCAACCTCCTTTGAACACTTGCGTGATATGCCTCCTATCTCTATAAAGTTGTTGAATGCTCATTGTACAATCACAACCAGATTCGGCTCTGTTTGTTTAGGCTCCACTCTCACACTACAAAATGTTTACTATGTTGAAGGCTTGCAATGTCATTTGATATTGGTTTCTTAGTTAGCTCGGGATCGAGCATGTATTTTCCAAATCACTGATACTTGTGTGTGATTCAGGACCACATTACGAAGAAGCTAATTGGACCGGGTGAACAATCTCAAGGGTTATACTTCTTTTGGAGCTTGGATGTTGCTACTGCGATGCACCTTAGTAGTCAACCAACCCCTGAGTTATGGCACCGTAGATTGGGACATCCATCTTCAAAAGCATTGGGCTTTTTATCTACTTCGGATTGATGTAGTGTTCATTTTGATGATAAGGCGTGTGAGATATGTATCTACCCTAAACAATCTCGTCATTCTTTTCCTTTGAGTTTGAATAAAACAACTAGTGTTTTTCAACTTGTTCACTGTGATCTATGGGGTCCCTACCGGACACCGGCTTTGTGTGGTTCTACTTATTTTCTCACTATCTTGGACGATTATTCGCGCATTGCGAATCTATCTACTACTAAACAAACAAGTAGTACCAACACAATTACAAGCATTTGTGGTTGTAGTTGAGCGTCACTTTGAAATGAAAACTAAGACAATTCGCAATGATAATGGAAGCGAATTTGTCTTACTTCGATCCTTACATCGTGTGTTGGGACTCCGCAGCAAAATGGGCGTGTTGAGCTCAAACACCGTCATATCTTGAATGTCACAAGAGCACTTCGATTTCAAGCTTCTATACCAATAATTTTTGGGGGATATTGTGTTTTAGCTGTTGGTTATCTAATAAATCGAACACCCACTTCAACACTCCATGGAAAAAATCCTTTCGAAATGCTCTATGATTGACCGCCACCGCTCCAACATCTTCGATTTTTTGGCAGCCTCTGCTTTGTTCACAATCAAAATCGAAAACGTGACAAATTTGCTCCTCATAGTCACAAATCCATCTTTCTTGGTTGCCCTTATGGCCAAAAATTTTAGAGAGTGTATGACATTGAAAGTGGCAAAGTATTCGTATCACGAGATGTGATGTTTAGTGAAGCTGAATTCCCTTATGCAACTCCTACACAGCATCCATCACCACCTTTGTTAAACTCAACCTCAGTCTACATTGCTGATGATGAAGATGATCCAAAGCCTGGATTGTTTCAGCCTTAGCAGGTCCCGCCTGCAGTTGATATAAATGAACTAGACCCTGCATCTCCAGTCCTTACTCCACCATACTCGCCACTTGTCACTAAAAAAGAAACCGCATCAGCTGAAACACCTCCTATCGTGGTCGATGCGGAGCCTGCTCAAGTTTCTTCTGGTTCAGCAGTACCTCAACCAACATCTTTACTTGGCCGAGGACAACGCCAAAGAACTAGACCTGCGAAATTCGAATCAGAGGAAGACTAGTCCATCGTTGATATAGAGGTTTTTATAGTGATATCATATATTTTAGGACACTAAACTACCAAAACAATATAACATTACTAAAAAATACATCTTAAATCTTCCTTACCAATCAATAGCAATTAATTATATCCCTCAAAGGGTCGAAACCTATAT
>OVBE01017182.1:0-10559 GCA_900406425.1 Iberis pinnata | reverse complement strand
TTTTGTGATTTTATTATTTGAATTTACACGAATTTATTTGCAAAAATACTCAAAGAGGTGAAACATTCAAAATTTAAAAAAAGAAAAAGAAAAAAAGAAAAAAGAGAATGTGTGTGAGGGTAAGAGTGAAATATCGAATGTATATTATTATTAGATTATTAATATTACTCATACAGTTGGTTATTCACCTAATTTACTCCTTTTTTTATCTGGAAAATAATTGTATTTATGAATAACAATAATTTTTTTTTTAATATGTAAAAAAAATTTTAAATATTTTATAATAAAAAACAGAACTAGTATTTAATAAAGAAACTAACATGTTTTAAATGAACTCGGATGGGATGTTATACCACCGGGTCTATCTAAATATTTAATCTTCGAATCAACAAACCATTAATGGTAACATGCAAAAGTAAATTTTTGAAATTTGTTATTATCGAAACGTACTTTTATGTTATCTTTGGTTTATTTTTTATTTTTTGTAATCACGATATTGATATTAATAGTGTTACAATCAAAACAATGAGCTGTATACAGGCTTTGCATATTGATTATTTGATTGGACGTTATATATGTTGGGGAATTAGAATCAATAACTTAAAAATGATTTATAATTAGTTATTTGACTTCTATAGCATATGTGTTGCTTTTTTTTATTATTTATAATAATTTTTCATTATCTTTGATTCTCTCTCACACTCTCTCTCACTCGTGTAAAAACTCACTCGTGTTTTTCACTCGTTTATTTTTTGTTCACCTCTCTTTCTATAATATATACAAACTACTAACCGTAAACAATGTATTGTATTATTAAGTTTGAGAAGAATGATTTATATACAGAGTACATGGAAACTTATTAACAGAACATTCCTAATTGACAAACATAATTAAAAGAGTGATTGGAGGGAATCACAATCATATCCTTGACACACCCCCTCAAGTTGGAGGGGCTTTAGCAACTCCTAACTTGTGTCGTAGTTCTTGGAATCGAGCTTAAGACAACAGTTTAGTGAGCGCATCTGCTAGTTGATCGGTTGTGTGCACATGAGAAATGTGAAGAGTCCGACGTTGTACTTGACCACAAACGAAGTGATAATCAATTGCAATGTGCTTCATCCTTGAGTGAAAGACCGAGTTGGCACAAAGGAATGTAGCACCAACATTATCACAATATATAACGAGTGTCTTGGGTATGTGAATGCGTAGCTCGGTAAGTATGTTACAAATCCATTGCATTTCAGATGTGGCATTTGCTACAGACGGATACTCAGCCTCAGTGGAGGATCGGGCTACGCCATTCTGTTTCTTAGCAGACCAAGATATTGGGTTACGGCCAAGATACATCACATATGCATTGGTTGAGACATAATCATCAGAATCCCCAGCCCAATCGGCGTCAGAGAAGCCATGTAAGGTGAATGGGCTGGATGCAGAGAAGTAAATGCCATAGTCCAGAGAGCCAAGAAGATACCTTAGAATACGTTTGGCAACCTTGAAGGGTTCATCAGACGGTTTATGCGTAAACTGGGATAGGCGATTGACTACATAAGAGATGTCCAAACGAGTGAAAGCTAACTATTGGAGACTGCCTACAAGACGATGAAACTTTGTTGGATCTGAGAGAGATTGCCAGCATGAATTGAGAGTTTCGGGGATGCAGCCATAGGTGTTGAAACCGGCTTGGCATCAACCATGTTGTAACAGTGAAGTAAATCAGATGTGTATTTCTTCTGTGAGAGATGTAAACCAGCCTTTGTCCTTGATGCTTATACACCAAGAAAGTAGTAAAGAGGTTCAGGATGTTTTATTGAGAACCGGTTTGTAAGCAGGCGCAAAAATTCTTGTAATTGCAGGCTGATTATTCCCTGTGACAATGATATCGTCGATATACACCAAGAGATAAATCTTTACATCACCATTAATGTAGATAAACAAAGATGTATCGGCTAGAGAGTTGGTGAAGTGAAGACTAAGTAAGTAGTGTCGCAGCTCAGTGTACCAAGCTCTACACGCTTGCTTGAGACCGTAAATGGCTTTGCCAATTTGGCAAACGTGATCGGGACAGTCGGGGTGAACAAATCCAAGTGGTTGTTTCATATAAGCTTCATCGGTTAGTGTACCTTGCAAGAAAGCATTGTTGACGTCCATTTGTTGAATTGGCCATGCGTGAGTGACTGCAAGGCTGAGGATGATGCACAGGGACGTCATCTTAATAACCAAACTGAAAGTGGCGGTGTAGTCACGACCAAGTTGTTGTGTATAGCCTTTAGCTACCAATCGAGCCTTACACCTGTTCAAAGAGCCATCAACAGAAAAATTGTTTTCAAATATCCACTTACACCCAATTATATTTTGCTGTCGAGATCTCGGAACCAGTACATATGTCTGATTTTTGGCAAATGCATCAATTTCTTTACACATAGCTTGTCTCCAATTGGGATCTCTTAGAGCTTGGGTTACGATTCTGGGTTCAATTGGAACGAGATTTGGGCAGGCGGAGGAGGTGAGAAGGGAGTATTTTTTATTTGGTTTCCGGATGTTGTTTTTCCGGCGGGTTGTCATTTTGTGAAGGTTATCAAAGATAGTGGTGGCGATATGTGAGGGAGGTGGATTGAGAATGATAGTGGGCTGAGTGGTGAGTTGGTGGGTTGGTGGTTGTTGGGCCGAAGTAGATGGGCTGGTGGTTTTGATAGGTGAGGGAGGTGGTTCGAGGATTGTAGTGGGCTGAATGGTGATTTGGTGGTTGTTGGGCCGAAGTAGATGGGCCTGTGGATAATGGGTATGTTCAAGGTTGGGCTTGAATTGAGGAGGAGTTCTGTAGAGTTTGTCGAGAGATACCTAGTTCAGGTGATAGAGAACACGATTGATGAGGATCTTGATTCGGTGATTCCTGCGGCAGCGATGAAGAGAGTGGCACAGCAACAGTAATTCGGTCCAGTCTGGTGGAGTATTGAGTGGTTGGGATATCTTCTGCGGGAGTGGGTTGAGTAGAGATCTCGCGATAAGGGAAGACAGATTCATCAAATTTCACGTGACGAGACGTGTAAATTCTTCCTGTCGAAGGTTGAAGGCAATGATAGGTGCTTTGAGTCATGGAGTAACCGATGAAAGCATAGGGTTGAGAGCAGTTATCAAGCTTATTTTGAGGATAAGGGGGGAGCGAAGGATAGCATAGACATCCGAATATGCGGAGCTTTGTGGAATTTGGTGATTCTTGGAACAGCTTGAAGAATGGTGAGTGATTTTGAAGAACTGGAGTGGGAAGACGGTTGTTAAGATAAACAGCCGCAGCAAAGGCTTGAGGCCAGTAGGTACGTGGAATACCCGCATGGCTGAGAAGACAAAGACCCGTCTCAACGATGTGGCAGTGCTTCCTCTCCGATATGTTGTTATGCTCCAGCGTGTGTGGTGGGGAAATGAGATGTTCAATACCAGTATTGACAATGTAAGATCTCAGGGTAAGATTTTCGCCGCCATTAGCTGAATATACTGTTCCAATTTTCGTGTTGAACTTGTTTTCGATAATGGCTTTGAATGGTTTGAAAATTTAAGTAACTTGGTTTTTGGTTTGTATGGGAAAGAGCCAAGTGTAACGGGTTAAGTGATCAATGAAAATGTCATAGTATTTCTGGTTATTGGTGGAGATGATTGGAGAAGCCCATAGATCAGTGAACATGTACTGTAATGGTTTTGTGGATGAGATGGATGAATTGAAAAATGGTAGTTTATGACTTTTATTAATAGAGCAATCAGTACAAATGCTGTTTTGAATAGTATATTGTTTTATTGGAGCAGTAGGTGGCGTATCTTTACCTTCAATATGGTCGACTACGGTTTTGAAGTCATCTGGTAATCCTTGGAGCATATATTAACTTGATCCTCATGATCAATTGCTTTGTCCAACAAAGCTAACTGATCGAACTTGGTGGTAAGAGTTTGAAAGTATTCATCAACAGTTTTAGTACTTTTGGGACTGTTTTTAATCTATAACTTGAGTTGTTTAATGTGCCCACAGCTTGGTTTGGCATAGGTATTGGACATGGTACGCCAGACATCAGAGGTTGTCTTCGAGAGAGACAACAATGGCTAAATAGAGGCAGTGATGGTGCCGAGAATGCCACTGTAAAGAAGCTTATTCTGTCTTTTCCAGACATTGAAAGCATGGTTGGTAGAAGATTGACCATTGTTGACAATCATCTCTGCGGGATCTGGTGTGGAACCATCGAGGTGACCAACTAGGTTGTAACCATCAAGGAGTGCATAGACCGGAGTAGACCAGGTTCGGTAGTTTGAAGCGTTGAGATGGGTAATTTTAATCATGTTAACATTGAGGATGGTGTTTGTTGAGATATCAATGGCATCATCAGATTGGGTACCCATTGAGAGAAAAAGAAAAGAGAGAGAGAACGTAGAAAGGTGAGGCGGCTAGAAAAAAACTAGGTTAATTTATAATGCTTTGATACCATGTAAACATTGTGTTGTATTATTACGTTTGAGAAGAATACATTATATACAGAGTACATGGAAAGTTATTAACAGAACATTCTTAATTGACATACATAATTAAAGGAGTGATTGGGGTTTAGGGTTTATATTTTGGGGTTTAGAGTTTATATATTTTGTTTAGGGTTTATATTCTGGGTTTAGGGTTTATATATTGGGTTTAANGTTTATATTCTGGGTTTAGGGTTTATATATTGGGTTTAAGATTTATATTTTGGGTTTAGGGTTTATATTTTGGGTTTATGATTTATAGTTTGGGTTTAGAGTTTTTATTTTGGGTTTAGGGTTTAGATTTTGGGTTTAGGGTTTATATTTTAGGTTTATATTTTTGATTTAGGGTTTAGGGTTTATATTTTGGGTTTTGAGTTTATATTTTGGGATTTTGGGGTTTTGAGTTTATAATTTGGGGGTTTGGATTTATATATGTCCGTTTAAAAAAAAATTAATCATGTTAAATGTAAAAATAAATTGTGTGTTTTAGATAACTTTTTGTGATTTTATATTTTGAATTTATATGATTTAATTTGGAAAAATAAACAAAGATGTGGAATTTCAATTTTCTTTTTAAAAAATTAGAAAAATATAAGAGAGAGAGTGTGTGATAAGATTAAAACCGAGATAATATTGGTATAATTGTATTGAAAAAACTAATATATGACTTCAATGATTAGATTTTTAAATATGAACATATTAATGATTTTCCACCTAATTGACCCTATATATGTTTACGGGTTATTAATTAATTTGCATCGATTTTAAAAATATTAAAAACAATTAAGCTGTTATTTTTCAATTTATTTTTCATATACGTTTATGTGAAATTAATTAATTTTGGGTAACAAATAAAAGATAATTGAGCCCACTAACCTTTAAATAAATAGCGGCTTAACTATATATATTTTTTCTAGGGTTTTCCCGAGTAATATTTTTCTCTTATAAGTAAAGATATTTAAAATTTGATAATGGAAAAATATATTGACATTTTATAAAACATTTTAAATTTTAAAATACCAAATATATATATTAAAATATGTAATATATATAAGCTATATGTGTTTATTTTAATATATTACGAATTTAGAAATGTATTCTAATAATATATATATATATATATTAATTAAATGAAAATAAGAGAATATTAATAAAATAATAATTATTTTTATTGAATATTTATTAATAAATTATATTACTACTGTAATATTTATATATTTTTATGAAACTTGTGAAAATTTTAAATATTGAAAATTATCTACGTTTTTTTGCATCTATGATCATTTAATTTGTTATCTGAAAAATGTCAAACTAACTATTTCCTATTGTTTTTCTCAAACCTCCTATATATTATATATTATAAGGAAAAACCTTTTTTAAATAAACATTTAATTTGTAGAAAATTACATTATTTTCCACTAGTTAAATGAACAAATAAAAATTTTCAAATCTTGGTTTCACGTAACTCTTATCCACACCTTCCATGGACTAAGTGTATGTGGTTTTCACAATCTGTTCCACGTTACGTTATGCTTTCATCTCATGGCTTGCTGTTTTTGACAGGCTCTCGACAGATAGATACATGCGAAATTGGATACATTATCAAGCCTGCACCCTATGTGGAGAAGCTGATGAACGCGAGACCCTCTGTTCTTCGCGTACCCATACACATTCACGACATATGGTCAAAGCTCGCCACTCCGCTTCTACGCTATCGAGTCACTCCCCACTAGTCCACAACTCTTCGCGCAATTCGCCACCAATCGCACAATCGCCTAAATACAGTTTTATTAAAATTTTTCTTTCAAACTACCATCTATCATATCTGGCAGGAAAGGAATGATCGTCTCCATGCTCGTAGCCTGCAACCTCCCATCCACTTGCGTCACCACATCATTCAATGTATCATGATCGAATCAAAAGTCTAAAGTACAACAGCCTTTCACCATATCATGGTCATGGCATGAAATCATCACTTATCATGCGTGTGATCAGTAACAAAAGTCATATCTATCTCTCATCTTTTCACCCATATTTTTCTCTCAAAAGTCTAAAGTACAACATCCTTTCACCATATCATAGTCATGGCATGGAATCATCACCTAGCATGCGCGTGATCAGTTGCAGGAGCCATATTTTTCTCTCATATTTTTAGCCTTTAGGTCGTGGTTGACGTTTGTACTCTTTTTCCTGTTTTCTAGGTTCAGATTTTAACGAGGCAAACATCAACCACTCATCTCACCTAGGGGTCTTCACCATTGCTGATTTCTTGCCTACCGTGTATCACTACTCAGTGTTTCAATTTCTATCAACTTCGATACAAACTCATTGTACATATCACTTTTCTTATTTTTGATAAATAAATTTAATATTTCATAAAAACAAAAAAAAATCATTATAAAAAGGCAAAAAGAATAAATGTACTACCTTTGTTTCCAAAAACAATTTAAAATATCTCTTACTATCCATGTAACCAAACATATATCTAATAGCATAAAAAATCTTTATAAATTATTTATTTTACTTTCTAAAACTGAATAACTTATTTAAAACAAATATATAATTAAATATATATATTGTCACTAATTAACTTATAATTATTTTTAAAAAATCACATATATATATATATATATATACTATGAAATAAATAATATATATGTACTAGAATATATAGTATACAATGTTATTAGTTAACGAAAATTATAAACATAAACCTAATAAAATAATTAACCTTACTTACAATTTATTCTTCAATGTTTCGGGCGCTCTTCGCATTAGTGTTAGAGGTGGATGACTCACTCCTACTTCTAAAATTCTTCTGGTTGGAAGAGTTTTTAGACTGGAAAAAGAAGATTTCAATAAAATTTACTAAAATCTATAAAACCTAAAACTAATCAATCCTAAAAACTAAATCAAACTATTAAAACACATGTTTGGGAAAATCCTTCGTACAATTCCTCTCGACACTTTGAGTGTGAAGTTTTGGTCTTGACTAAATGGTTTGTCCAAGCGTGCACATATACGTTGTATTGCCTAGACACTACAAGAAACATTAAAAAATCTGACCACCATTTTGGTCGGAATCTTTTGATCGTAAATTTTTTGGTCGGAAATTTGGTCGGAAAATATAGTCGAAAATTCGTCGAAATTTGGTCGGAAAAAAATTAGTCGGAAATTGGTCAGAAAAAGTTGGACTATATTTTCTTAATTGGTCGGAAAAAATTTCTGACTAATTTCCGACTAATTTTTTAAAAAATTAGAATAATTTTTATTAAATAATAATATATTAAAATCAAAATTTCAAAACATATGTATAATGTATGATCTAATTACATAATCTAATTCTAAATTTCTAAAATGTAATTTTAAAACCTATAACCTAATTTCATAACCTAGATATCTAATTACTTAAACCTACATAATCTAATAACATAAACTTATATATTATTATTTGAAACCTAAAGAACAATTTGAAAAGATTTAGAAATTTTAGAAAGTTTATGGAGTAATGAAGAAGTGAAACTCGACTTATATAGAAGAAATAATTCGACCAAATTCCGACCCAACAAAAAAATTGGTCGAAAATTAGTCCGAACTTATATTACATTTTTGGACTAATTTCCGACCAATTTTCTAGTATAGTCCGAAATTAGTAGTAACATTTCGAAAATTTGCGACAAATTTCCAACTAATCCTTGGATTACTCGGAAATTGGTCGGAAATTTTTAATTTTTTAACGAAAAAAATAAATATATAATTCTTAAAAAAATTTAAAAAATTCCGACCAAATTTTGGATTAGTCAGAATTTTTTGAAATTTTTTCTTACAATTTTTAAAATTTCTTTAATAATAGTGAAAACAAAAAAAAACTTAGATAAAAAATTTAAAAACTCCGACTAAATTCCGACCAATTCTTGGATTAGTCGGAATTTGGTCGAAATTTTTTAAAATTTTTTTTACAATTTTTAAAATTTTTAAAAAATAATTAAATTTTTTTTTAATAATAAATAGGGAAAATTAAGAAAAATATATAAAAAATTAAAAAATTCCGACTAAATTCCGACCAATTCTTGAATTAGTCGGAATTTGGTTAGAATTTTTTTAATTTTATTTAGAATTTTAATTTTTTATTTTTAGTAATATACGGGAAAAACTAAAATAAAATAGATAAATTTTTTAAAAATTNAAATTTTTAATTTTTTAACGAAAAAAATAAATATATAATTCTTAAAAAAATTTAAAAATTCCGACCAAATTTTGGATTAGTCAGAATTTTTTGAAATTTTTTCTTACAATTTTTAAAATTTCTTTAATAATAGTGAAAATAAAAAAAAACTTAGATAAAAAATTTAAAAACTCCGACTAAATTCCGACCAATTCTTGGATTAGTCGGAATTTGGTCGAAATTTTTTAAAATTTTTTTTACAATTTTTAAAATTTTTAAAAAATAATTAAATTTTTTTTTAATAATAAATAGGGAAAATTAAGAAAAATATATAAAAAATTAAAAAATTCCGACTAAATTCCGACCAATTCTTGAATTAGTCGGAATTTGGTTAGAATTTTTTTAATTTTATTTAGAATTTTAATTTTTTATTTTTAGTAATATACGGGAAAAACTAAAATAAAATAGATAAATTTTTTAAAAATTCCGACTAAATTCCGACCAACTCTTGAATTAGTCAGAATTTGGTCCGAATTTTTATAATTTTTTTTTTTAATTTTTGGAAAAGAAATTTGAAAACGAGAGATTGGAAAAACTAAAAGATNTTTTTAGTAATATACGGGAAAAACTAAAATAAAATAGATAAATTTTTTAAAAATTCCGACTAAATTCCGACCAACTCTTGAATTAGTCAGAATTTGGTCCGAATTTTTATAAATTTTTTTTTAATTTTTGGAAAAGAAATTTGAAAACGAGAGATTGGAAAAACTAAAAGATTTTTTTTTAAATTACAAAAATAATTTCAACCAAATTCCGACTAATCAACTATTTTTTCGGAATTCGGTCGGAATTATTTTAAGTTTTTCTAAAGAAATTTTTTTTAATTTTTTTAACGACGAAAAATATAAATATTTTTTCAAAAATTAAAAAATTCCGACCAAATTCCGACTAATTCTTGGATTAGTCGAAAATTAGTAGGAAACTTTCCGAATAAATACCGACTAATATTATTTGTTGAAAAATTCTGACCAATTTCCTACTAATCGGACAATTAGTCGAAAATTGGTCGGAAAGTCCTAAAAAATTTTTTTGACCACATTTATAGTCGAAAATGGTGGTAATAAATGTTTATCATTTCTTGTAGTGGACATCTCCCTGTTGAATTATGTTCGCACTAGATAAGTAAAGGACAAGTTCCAATTGAATGATTACTATATAAATTAAATAACTTATATAAATAAGTTATGTTTATTTAGAGGTGTCAAAATGGGTAAACCAACCCAAACCAACCCAAACCCAATTAAACCATTGGTTAAATGGGTAATGAGTCAACTCAATCCATTAAACAAATGGGTTGGGTCAACCCATTACCCATTTAAATTAGTGGGTTAATGAGTTATAATGGGTTACCCATTATAATTTGATTATTATTGTAATAATTATCTTAATTGATAATTATGACATCATAATTACATCAACACTAGATTACCAATTTCATTATAAACATCACATGAAAACTATTTGAGAGAAATTTTCAAAGGAAAATTTTGACAGAAAATCTTTTGCAAAAAAATCATGACGGAAAAATTTAATGGGAAAATTTTGGAGGCAAAATTCTGACGGGAAAACTTCGTCGGGAAAACTTTTCTCCAGAAAATTCTCGACGAGAAAATTATGACGGAAAAATTTTTGGCGGGAAAATTTTTGAAGGGACAGTTTTCGACGGGAAAACTTTTGTCGGAAAAGTTTTGACGGGAAAATTTTGGTGGCAAAATTTTGAGGGGAAAATTTTGGCGGGAAAACTTCATCGGGAAAAATTTTCCTGTGAAAACTTTGGCGGAAAAATTTCGAGAAAATTTTTGGCGGGAAAATTTAACGGGAAAGTTTTTGACAGGAA
>OVBE01017179.1:0-10559 GCA_900406425.1 Iberis pinnata | reverse complement strand
CTAGAAACATGAAAATATGCCAAAAACACAAGGAAAACACTCGAATGGTTCCAAATAGAAAGTATAAATACCCACTAATAAGCATCAAAATCGAGTGATATCATCTTTCAACATCGACAGAGGAGTTACTACAAGATGAACAATTTATGAGGTCAGTCCCTATTGTAATGCAGTAGGTAGCTTGATGTATGCATGATGGGCACCATGCCAGACTTGGCATATCTTGTAGGAGTCATAAGCATATTCATGAGTAGGCAAACTAAAGTGCACTTGAATGCAGTCAAGTTGGTATTGAGGTAAGTAATGGGAACAACTGACTTGGGATTGATCTTCAAGAAAGCATCATATTTTAATATCATAGGATTCTGAGACTCTGACTTTGCAGTAGATCTTGATAAAAGGAGATCTCTTTCTGGATATGCATTTGTATCAGGAGAAGGAATTATAAGCTGGAAATCGAGTCTTTGGAGGGTGGTAGCACTATCTACAATTGAGGCAGAGTTTATCTCTATGACAGAAGCAGCTGAGGAATCAACATGGCTAAAAGGATTACGCAACGAATTCGAGTACAAGCAAGAATGCGTTGAAATCCTGTGTGAATCTCAAAGTGCTCTGTCATTAGCAAAGAAAAAAGTTGTTTACAAAAGGACGAAACACGTAGCAGTCAAGTTATACTTTATAAGGGATATGATTTCAGATGGAGTTCTGATAAACACAAGTTTGCCTAAGCAAATGTTTAAGCAAATAATTTAAGTTTATTACGTCATTATAGCACTTGAGAATCAATCCAAATTCAAGAAATTCAACACACTAATCCTATATGAATCTTATCTAGTCTAAGCCATTAAGATTGATTGGTTTCAAACACTCAAATATGCTTAAATTAGAAAGTCAACAAAAGTCAACAGAAATCAATAAAAGTCAACAAAATTTTAAAATCAAATTTCAAAGATAAAATGGTTAAGCAAATGGCATAGGTTATTGATTTGGTTAATTAAGCAACTTCACATGATGTTCAATACTAACTATTAAGGTAATCATTGGTCTAAGATTCCATAAATAGACTAATACATTCTCATGACACTAATTATTTCCCTAATTATGCAATTAAGACAATCTCTTGGATAATTACACGAATAAGAAACATTAAACTCTAATCCATGATTAACCACTAAACTAACTAACACAAATCTCTTTGGTTAGGCCTCATCTAGCAAGCAGTGATTGGTTCAAGCATTTCATCGTACACCTTTCGGACACAAATCAAACTATGATCTAGATTCAATTGATCGAGCTAAATGTAGCATTAAAAACATCATCTACATGAGGATTAATGAAAACTAAGGCCTAAACATCATGATTCGTTACCTAATCAACCTAACCATTTGCTTAAAAGGGAACTATTCACTATCCATTGGATAAACACCAAATCCAAGAATAGAAATGTGTTTAGCCATAGATAGAAGAAGATCTTGAAGAAAATAAAAAAATTAAAAGCAACAAATCAAACTCAAATAAGCAAAAGATCAAAAGTTTTACAAAGTTGTTCTTAGGAAAAAGCAAAGATACCTAAAAATTAGGTAAAAGTGTTGAAATAGTATCCTAAAAAGGCATTGGATTAACCCATAAAGATTTGGGTTAACCCAATTAAAGTTGGGTTTAAACCAAAAAGAGTAAGTCCAAGGTTGACTTTTTCAGCTCGATATCGGTTTGGGTCGACCGATGCACCAAACCGATATTGGATTTCTTCGTGTGTACCGGTTTGAGCAAAACGGTACACCAAACCGCTGCTTAGTCCTTGGCCAAAAATCTTTGCTCGTACCAGTCTGGCTTGACCGGTACCTTTAACCGATATTGCTCTGTATTGCCTGTACCGGTTTAGACAAACCGGAACCTTAAACCGGTACACCTCTGTTTTCCATCTTTTTGCACTTTTTTAAGCTTCTTCGATCCCCGTTTCCAGTTCTTCCGCTTCTAACACCTGTAGAAATGAAATGCAAATGTAAATGTATGCTAACTAACCTAAATTCACATGAATCTAGCTAGAATGAATGAAAAACAAGAGTAAAAACATGCTAAAAATATAGCATATCAAGTTCTACAAGTCTCAAAAATTCACACAAGTGAGAATCCTGCAGATGTGTTTGCTAAGGTCTTACCAGTCAATAGGTTCAGGTTTATTCTGGATCTATTGGGTTCATCCAAGGTGTAAGGTTGAACGAAATCCGAGAAAAGGGGTCCACTATACAAAGTCTCTGTAAAAAGGAATGAACACCAAGGTGGAGTTGCTGAGAGTGTTGGTGACACATTTAATTAATAAGGAATTCGCGCAAGTGTTAAATAAAGTAGCAAGTTCATCTAATTGGTTAATGTGGTTGACTACGGGGTATATTGGTTTATTAATAAGAAGAGATTGAACCGGGTAAATGGTAAAACTCAAGTTTCTAAATCGGGATCAGCGTGTTCTTCAAGCTCAAAGCTCTTTCTCATCTCTCAATCACCGATATGAAGCTAACAACATTCAACATAAAGTGGTTACAAGTTTGTTATCATGTTTCTTTGTATTATCGACTAAAGCTTAGCTTTATAAGGAGAGTTAGAGTTGTTCGGGTGTAGTTATAGAGATAGTGGGGGATTTTATTTCTTTTGTGTCTATGTAAATCCGAGAGAGAGAGATCGTGATACGGAGAGGATATTGATGTGGGATCGGGTGAGAGTTCTAGTCCGGTGTAATCATCAAGTATGATGGATTCCAAGAAACCTTCTCGGTCAGACGTAGGTTCCATTCTTGGAAATGAACTGGATAAAGTTTGTGTGCACAATTTACTTTCATTGTTCTTTCAATTTCGGTGAAATCGATTAGGTTAGATGAATGATTCAAGTACAACAGAGCCAATCCTAACGTGATCCAGCCAATGACCATATGGTCCATACGTGAGTTAATCGTATTTCTAGTTAAAGAGAACACGTGTGAGTAGTAGGATCCCAATAAGTCATCTATTCGTCTTCGTCCATCTCATGACTCTTACATGGACTTCTTAACTTATTAATTAAAGTGAACTTCTAAGTAGTACTTACTACTTCAAGTCATGAATTTTTTTATAATTAAAATAAAAATCATGAGAACATCTCCAATGGTGTTTCTTAAGGGGTTCTTAAAAAGTTCTAAACTCAATAAATAAATAAAAATGATTAATTAAGAAAATCTGAGTAAGACTCGATTCTTTAATTAGAATTTTTAGAATTTGTTAAGAAACGCCATGTGTAGCCTTCTGATTCGAGCAAGGTGGGAAATGAAGAAAAAGAGAGAGAGGCGATTTTGGAATTGTTTTTCTTCTTGAACAAAACGAAAGAGAGGTATTGAAGAACCATAAGGAAGAAGACTCACAAGGCTCAGAAAAAAGGACGAGAGAAGAAGAAAGGTGAGAGATGTCGAGATATGATCGAGCGATTACAGTATTTTCTCCCCATGGCCATCTTTTTCAGGTAGAGTATGCCCTAGAAGCTGTCTGGAAAGGTAATGCCCATGTTTGAGCCCGCGGCACTGATACTATCGTCCTCGCCGTAGAGAAGAAATCCACTCCTAAGCTTTAGGATTCCATGTAGAGTTCTTATATCTCCAGATAGATTATAGATCGGAGCTGAAACTTAGTCAAAGTCATATTCTTCACGAGTGTTGAAAATGAACTTTGCTCTTCTTCTGTGTTAAATTGTGTACTGTTCTTGTTTCAAGTATCTCATACATGGTTTTGTGTTGAAAATGCTTTTAGTTATAATATGTTGTTTGATGATCCTGCACAAAATCGATATTTGGTGTTGGATATTTAATAAGGTTCACATTCGTAGCGTTAAGATCAGTGTTTGGCTTGTACTTCTTCTCAATCTTATCAGTTTTGATAAATTTTGTTTCTAGCAGATCAGCCAGAAAGATAGTGAGCCTTGATAATCACATTACATTGGCATGTGTTGGGCTGAAGGCAGATGCACGTGCTCTGCTTGAGGTTGGTTTATCCTGACAATTATTTTATATAACTAAACCAAGTGGTTTTTTTGAGCTATTGTCGGGTGCCATGTTCAATAAGATTTATGTTTGATTCTTGCTTGCATAAGCCGATGTTTAAGTGAGCAATATGTTTGTAGTTGAGTAGGATAGATCTAAGTAGTGGTTGTTGGGTCGTATGATAATTAGCTTTAACTAGCAATAAAGGTTATGTGTGATATATTTTCCACAAGTTCTCTAGTAATGTGCGATATAATTTTCTTGCTCTTACTTTAAACGTGAGTGTGTCTTATGCCGTGTAGGTGTAATTACATCAACAAGTAACATAAGAAGAGAAAGATGACTAACGAGGAAAAGAAGAATAGGAAGAAATAGTTAGAACAACAAGTGAATTGAATTTAAGATTGAACTTTTTATTGAATTTTGGATTAAGTTATGGATTGATTTTTGGATTATGAATTGAATTTTGATTATGAATTGAAATGGTTTAGAACTGAAATGTTTTTTTAAAAAAAAACATGTTTTGTTTAAGAACCTCAAAGTTATTAACCATTGGAGGTAAAAAAAACTTTAAAATCTTAACAAAATTTTTTAAAATATTAAAATGATTATAAAATTGGTTAAGAACTTCTTAATGGTTCTTAACCATTGGAGATGGTACGACGACATGGGTTAACTAATAGTGACACAAATGTTTACATAAAACCATAAATAACAACATTATTTTGGTTTTATTATTTGACGAAAATACTCACATTAATAGTAATTGATAAAGTGCCAAAAAAGAAATATTTGGCTATGTTTATTCATTATTCATCATGTAACATGATATAATCATGCTATATCATAAAGGAGCCAGATTTATCAACTTGGTCAAGCCCTTCGACTACGTTGGGAGGAAAGACGAGAAGCTCACGGAGATTGATTGGTTCAATGACTTGAGGATCTGCGCTCCACAACAAATGTGCTATTTGAAAGTTGGCTTCTTGTGTCAAATACTTGCCATCGAAGAAGACATAATCTTCCCGTTTGGCACATAAGTTCTTAATTTCACATCCAGTCCCGTTAACCGGGCCAGTCCCGCAACAAGCAGCCTCACCTGTCCCGAATGCTGCAATGACAAGTAAAATCTGAAAACGTTGGCTTGGTGATCATTGAATTGATCATTAAGGGCTTACTGTAAGTCTCAGGCTTAAGAACTCTGTTGGTGATCGAGCTGAAGAAATCATAGAGCGAGTACTGGAAACTTTTAAGATTTCCAGCCAGTTTCCCCATGAGCTTCAACAGGTTCTTGTTATGTAAAGCTGCCATTTCTGAAGGCAATTTTACACAATCTTTCACTAATCCATTCTCTTGTTTAACCATTGGTAAGCAGCCTAATGGAGCTAAGTTCTGGAAGGCGAATTTCCTCCCTCCTGCTTCGTAAATCACCTGAAAAAAAAAAGAGAGAAAGATAGAGCTAATAGACGAGCAAATCATCTTGTAGCTACTAAGCATATATAACCGTTATTGAGGCTTCTATGGAAGTGATGACTTGATCCACAAAATCTTTCTTTTCATCATCAGATGGATTTGGGTTGTTCTTGGCATATTTCAAGTAATCCTCAGAGCCAATGTAAATCAAGTAGATTGCTTCTGATAGTGATTCATCCGTCCATTTGTTCTTGTTTTCGGTGAATAACAAGACTTGTTGAGAGAAACTCATCTGTAAAAATATATGTAAACCGATCTTCTTTAATAGCATTTCCAACCCAACTCAATTATAGAATATAAGAGCAAGTCCATTATAGTGTCTTAGTGAGTTCTTAGAAGTATTTTGAATGTATTTAGGTGCAAAAGTAAATAATTAAATTAAAATAATACAATAGTTGGTTCTTAATTAAGTAATTTAAGATCACTTAAAAAAATTCTGACGTGTCGTTTTGTGATTCGTTCAGTGGTTTTATAATTTTCTTTTATATATCTATCCATTTCTCCTTCTAGAGAACTAGGACTGAGAATATAAACCAAACCAAAATTTCCGAACCGAATTAAATCGAGATTTTCTGAACCGAATTATATTTCGTAAATCGATCGGCACAAAAAAATCAAGTTCGGTAACCGAACCGAACCGATAACCGGTCGGTTTATTTTTTATTTTTATTTTCTTGAAAATATCAAATAACCAAAAAAACAAAAAAAAAACCAGAAAAACCGAACCGAAATAACCGAAAATAATCGGAAAAACCGAAAAAACTCAGAAAAAACCGAAAAACCAAAAAAAAGAACCAAAACTTAACCGAAAATTAACCAAATAAATCGAACTTCAAAAATAAAAACCAAACCGATTTTCGAACTGAACCGGACCTAAATTTTATTCGGCTAGTTCAGAACACAAATCCAAAAACCAAAATTTTCAAACCGTTCTGACCCGAACCGACCCGATTCCGAGCCCTATAGAGAACTATGGCTACAAACAAATCTTGTATGGATTCGCTAAAAATTTACATTTCCCTTTTTAATATGTTTTTATGTCATGTATTTATCACTTTTCAATAAATAATTTTTTATTTTTTCGAATTTTTTTTATTAAAAATCCCTCGGATTTTACCAATGGAAGACAAAAACAATAAATACTTGTTTGTTAAGTGCATAAAGATATAAAAGTAATAATTAAAAAATTACTTAAGAAACTATGGAGAGTTTCTCCAATAAACATGGTCTAACTATATTTTATTTTAGAGTGAAATTTCCTCCGATTTAAGTTTATTTTCCACTCTCAAATAGAGAACTTTTACTTTTTCACTCCATTTATAAAGTAATCCTTATTTCCACTATAGTTTAGAGTGAAACTATTTTTTTACAAATAAATCTTTTAAATTGTTATATCTTCTGATATTTTGCTAATTAATATAATATTTCCGTTTTAACTAAAAAATAAAATAACAAATAATAATTCAATAGATATAATAAAAAATAATAATTTAAACTTAAAAATTCTCAGTAAACAACTACATAATAAAATATTGTTTTAAAATGTTTTAATTGTTCCTTTGTGATAAAAGTTTACTAATAATAAATTAATAATAATTAAATTAAAAATTGTTGATTATAATAGTAATAATATACGGGGGTGTTATTCAACGATGAATTNGGTGTTATTCAATGATGAATTTTAAATCAACTTCATTTGATTTATAATCTAGTGTTATTCAATAGTTGATTTGAAATTCTATTTTAAAATCTAGTGTTATTGGTTATAGTATTTGAAATCCATTCATTAATAGAGTTTGAAATCTAGTGTTATTCGATGAAGGAATTTAAATCAAATTTTAAAATCTAGTGTTATTCAAACCACAAAGGAAATCTAAAATCTTTGTATTTTAATGGATTTAAAATGACTTGTGGTGGAGTTCTATTAACAAATATATGGATTTCAAATCCAAGGTAAACTACAGAGAATTCTAAAATCTTTTCAATTGAATCCTACATATTTTTAAAAATCTCTGCAAATGAATCTTGCAGACTTTTAAATTTTGATGATTTTAAATCAAATGAAGTTAATTTAAAATCCATCATTGAATAACATCCCCGTACATGTTTTATTTAAATAATATTTCGAATTTTTATTAGTTTTGTAAAAAATTAAAATAGTTAGAATAATTTTGCAAATTTTACATATATAACAATTAATTGACAAATAATTTAAAAGTGAGAATGTAATCTATTTAAAATATTTAATTATAGGGTAAAAAAACAGAATTATAAGTTGGAGCAAAATTCAAATCTATATTTTAGAGATAAGTAGCATAATAGAGTTATAATGGGAAACTATTAGCAGATTCAAATCGTGTAGCCAAAATGAATACATAAACAACGAAATCTAACAGAGAAATTAAGGACAAGTAGTTGAAGAAAATTAAAATCTAACCGTCTCGCGATGAGGAGTAAGGACGGTGGCGTCGGCGACTGCGAAGCTAGCTCCGTGAGAGAAATCATCTCCGTTATGGAGAATCGGTGGAATTCCCGGGATTCCCATGAATCCAGCTGCTTAGAACACACAGATTACTCAAATAAACTCATGCAGTTTTTATATAATGTAAACTTTACCGAGAAAGTCCGGAACGATACGGCCATCGGACCACCGTCCAGTAGCTACGCCGACGGTTATTCCGTACGGAGGAGCGTTTGCATCGACACGGTTAGAGGAGATAAACTGCTTGTTGCCGGTGTCGTAGAAGCCGTCGCCAAAGACGAAGAGCGTCTGAGCGAGAGAGACGGTTGGGTGGTGGAGAAGAGTAACCGAAGCTAAAAGTAAAAACCAGAGAGAAGAATTAGGATTCGCCATTAGAGAGGAGAGTCGTTTCGTCTCTTTTCTGAATATTCTTTAAGTGTTTAAAAAGAAAATTCTAACCAAAATAATAATAATATTACGTTGGAGTTTTGGTGGTTTTTAGTTTTCTTCATAGTTCATATAATAATTAAAAGACTTCATTTCCACAATAATTAATACTCTCGATTTTTAAAGATTATTTTTTAAAATTTTTCATATAGATTAAAAAAAATTATGCTTTTCGTAAGAGTAGCATTAAGTATTTTAAATCAACCAATAAACAAATATACTGCAATTATTTTATCTGTTAAAAATTAAATTCATTAAATTTATGTATTGAAAATCTAAAACGATATTTTTTGCAACAAAAAAATAAAAGTTAAAATTAAAATATTTTAAAAACAGAAGGAGTATATGACTCAATGGAAATAAATTTGAGGAATTCGTAAAATACCATTAAAAAAAGTTCAAATTTCAAAAATATCTCACTTCTAAAAGTTAAGAAAATGTCACATACTCTCAAATGTTCCAAAAATACCACAAACATAAAAAATAAATTTTAAGAGTTTAGAATATAAAATTTTGGATTTTGGTTCACTAAATAGAGTTTATGATTTAGTTTGGAAGGGGGTAGATTTTGGTTTTGGGGTTCTAGGATTTAAAATTGAAGTTTTAAAGCTATTTCAAATTTTGTGGTATTTTTAAAACAAAAACATTTTTGTAATATTTTTGAAAAAAAAAAACATTTTTCTTGTATTTTTAGAATAAACTTAATTTTGTGGTAGTTTTGAGAATTATCCATATAATTTGGTTTTAATTTCTTGTCTTCTATAGTTTAATAAATGTATATTTTCTAAATTTTACTAGTAACTGATTTCATTTAGGCCATGAAACAGAAAACGCATGATTATGATATGAGGGAGATAAAAAAAAAGTGGATTCTAATTACCTTCGTATACGTCACGAATCTATTGATAAAAAAGAGTTTAGAAAAAGCTTGACATTCAAGAGTTTTTTTTTCCTTTTTTCGATAAAACATTGAAGAGAGTTTATACATCATTTGCTTTATTTTTAGTTAAACAAAAAAAATAATTTACGGTTAAACTACAGTATATATATATATATATTATAAGAAATTTATATTTTCTACATACTGATTATAAAGCATAAAGATATTATTTAGTTTACTTTTTCATACAGATTATTAACTAAGCTATTTTAACCAATTAAAAAAATTATTCTACAGGATATAAATAGTTTATTATTTTATATTTTTGCATAGAAGTATAAAGTGTCACTTATTATAAAATAAAAATGTTTTTTGTTAATATAAAATTAAAATATTTTTTCATTATTTTGAAATATCTATAATTAATTAATAATATTTTTATATATTTACATATATATATATATATATATGTACTAAGAAACACATATTGAGAAACTCACTTCTCGTAAACTTTACTTTTATAGTGAAATAAAGGAGTAACATATAGAAAAAATTTGCTATATAGACACATTTATGTTTCATAATTTGGAAAAAAGGTATGTTTTAAATCTATTTGTATTTGGGTACTTTCATCTTACACAATTACTATTATATCCTAAATTATTTTGATTAAACTTATTTTCATAATCTAACATAAAATTTTAATATTATCTACACATTTCCTTATTCATGATGATTCTACTTATTTCCTTATTAATAGTTTCCTTCGAATAAGGAAATAAGTCATTTCCTTTTAATATTATCTAACATAAAATTTTAAAATCTTGGTTTCTAGTTTATGAATTAAACACATTCACGTAAATTATATACATTCATATGAATATGAATGAAACACGTGAATGATATAACAACAGCGTGAATGATATTTATGCATTCACGTGAATGATATTTATACACGTGTATGATCATGTGAAATATTATGCATTAACGTGAATTTGGTTCGCACATGTGAATTAGATTCATTCACATGAATGTGTTCCATGCATGTAAATATTAATATAATTATGTTTCACAAATCAGAACTAAGTATAGTATTGGAATTGAATTTGTCTGCAACTAGGCGAGATTATGTGAATTAGGTACTTTAAATTTTGCACATAACGTTTATAGTCATTTTCAAAATATATAAATATGTATCATAATATCTAAATATTTTATGTGTTCACTTAAGGTAATTTTTAAAATAGAATATAATTATTTAAATAATTATTAAATACATGTTTAACAAAAATGAATTA
>OVBE01017177.1:0-10560 GCA_900406425.1 Iberis pinnata | reverse complement strand
TGAAAAGTAAGAAGAAGAAGAAGAACTACGAAATGAAATCTCTTAAGAAGAAGAAATAAGAGAGTATAACCGCCGGCGATTCGAGAGTAGAGACGGCCGACCTAAGTGAAACCGCCGGAGACTTCAGTCGCCGGAGAATACAGAGCTGATAGGAGACGGAGAAGAAGTGACGGCCGGAGCTTTTTTTCGGCGGTGAGAGGGCTGTAGAAGAAACAAATGTGAGTTACCTAGGTAAATATTCTAGGGTTAATTACTTTCCTTAAACACATGTAAATTAAAAAAAAAATTAAAAAAACCATCGACACAATTAAAAATGATTGAAGAGGATGTAATTGTCATTTAACATATGAGACTACCTAATTAACAAATAACTTTATACTCACACCTATTTCTCTAATTAAGGAGCCTAAGTGTGTCTAATTCTCCAATTATTTCTTTTTTTAAAGGAGTGAATCCCATAATAGAATGTGGTGACGTGGCACTATGAGGAGAGAGCACCAACTGCCTAATTATATAATAGATTTAATTCATAATAAAGATCTAAGTTTATTGGCTGGCTTAATAGAAAAATTGTTGAGACAAGAGTTAAACCAAAATCATGAAAATGTGATGAGTTGCAGTTGAGTTAATATGTTGTACACACTTAACCAATAAGTTTTTTTTTTTGCTAACGTTAATTAATTTAGAAATTTTTAATCAAAATTGTAATTATTTGATGAAAATTATTAATTAGATTTTGTTTGACATGTTTGTTTGTAAATTTTATATGTATCTATATGTCTTTGATAAGTACAATATTCCAAAAACGTATATATTTCATAATTGACATGTGATATTTATAAAAGATTTAATTATTATGTTACATATGTTATTGTTGCTGATTTAGTTTAATATCAATTTTCTTTTTTGATAAATCGTGGAAATTCCGAGCTTTTGACTCATAATCTATTATGGTGTTCGAAGCCGGCCGTTGATAATATCTATTTAAGACGTAAATCATTTCTCCTAAAAAACTTGAACTAGTGATCTTGAAAGTGTCTCAACCACTAGACCAAAGTCTCTTGGTGTTTAATATCAATTTTTATTATTACATTTTGGAGTTATCGATGAATTTGACCGCTAACTCAAATAAAATCAATGATAACTCATATTATCAATAAAAATGCAGTCTTGCCAAATCGGTTACATAACCAAGAAAAACGGATCTTTTAATTAAAAAGCAAAACATAGTTAAATGTCACCATGAGTTACAATCCTGTGTAAGTGATGTTCATTTCCCATCAATAAACTAACATGACGTGTGTGTGTATATATAGAAGGGGTGTTTAATTGATTAAATGAATTCACTTGTCGTAGATGATGAGTTACACGAAGCAGTACTTGATTATCGTAGTGATCATCTCGGCGGCTTTGGTAAAATCTCGACCGCAAAAATGTGAGCAATTTGATGGGACATGCATCAAAGGTGGAGAAGAAAATAGGATGAAAATGATATCAAGTTTGGATGCGAACCAAAGGATTCTCCAAGAAAGAAGATATATAAGCTACAATGCATTGAAACGCGAGGCACAATATAAGCGCCAGCGACGTCAACGGGATAATATATACCGACGTGGATGTATCGTCGCTACACATTGTTACCGGTTTGCGAATTAGATTGATCATCTTATTTGTTTTCTTCACTTATGTCTAAAACCCCAAAATAACATATATGTTAGCAATGAAAATTCCCTTGTTATTTACATTTTGTTATATAGGAAGCTCGTAATTGGTTTCAAAATAGTGTCACTAAATTGTGGAACTTCGTTTTTTAAAGATTTTGGGTGATAATGTATCACTCTTCTACTAACATTGTTCATTTGAATTTTGAATGCTGAGTATTAAGTATACTCTTAATTTCACCAAAGCCATAAATATAATATTCAGATAATCGTCCATCCGCTATTATTAGAATAGTTGTTAAACGTTTGGATGTACCTTTTTTTAATACTCCTATGAAAGATAGATTGTTTATCTTTGTGAATCAGTTACGCAGGTAGTGAAAAATAAATGGAGGACCTACCCTATTTGCCTTCTAAGATGTTTATATATTAACTTGATAGAAAAGTGTTGTGAATTCTTATGAGAATTCAGTTAAATAAGAAAGAGAGAAACGGTTGAGGTTTTTTTTTATTGATCAATGTGTTAAATTTTATAATAAACTAAAATTCTTTATATAAACTTCAAAATTCGATCCTATTAGGAGAACGTAGAATAATTTCTTTTCCCTTAAATAGACCGTACCGTACCTCGGTTCGGTCTCCGAACCCATGAAAACTAAAATAGACCGTATCGTATCTTCGGCCCACGTCATTCCTTCAGCCAATTCTATTGGGTCCGTTAATACTATATTATGTCATATTTTAACAAACTTCACCTTGACATAAAAACAATCTATGCAAACTCATAGTTGTGCACTTATCTAGTTTTAAGGGCATTCAACTTCTTCTAGCAGTGGAAGACTCTGAGTATGTCCAAGCAATGCTTGAACCACTCTCTGGTGACTGGCTTGGTTAACATACCAGCTGCATTCTCCGATGTAGGCACCTTTTCCAACATAATTTCACCTGGAGCTAAAAGTTCTCTGATCTTGTGAAACTTCACATCTATGTGCTTCGTTCTTGCATGATACACATGATTTTTTGTCAAAAATAGAGCACTTTGACTATCACAGTGTAAATGAACACCATCTTGCTCCACACCCAACTCTTTTGCAAGTCCTTTTACCCATAACATCTCTTTAGCGGCTTCTACAAAGTCATGTATTAAGCTTCAGTGGTAGACATTGCAACAACAGATTGTAACACATATCTCCAACAAATAGAACCTATTCCAAGAGTATAAATATACCATGTAGTAGACCTTCTATTGTTTATATTACCAAAATAATCTGATTCTACATATCCCACAACTGAATCACACTTTTGACCTCCAAGCATTAGCCCATAGTCAGTTGTACCTGTCAAAAACTTGAGAATCCACTTCACCGCGTTCTCTTCCAGGATTAGACATGTACTTGCTTACTTGACTAATAACATGTTCTAAATATGGTCTAGTGTACACCATAACATACATCAAACAACTAATTACGCTAGCATAAGGGACTTTCGCCATATCTCTGATTTCTTCATCAGCCTTAAGTCATTGAGAAGCTGAAAGTCTGAAGTGGATCGCCAAAAGGTGTAGACACAATCTTGGCGTTGTCCATGTCAAATATGTCTATCACCTTTTCAATGTAACTTCTTTGAGAAAGCAATAATCTCTTAGAGCTTTTATCTCAACGAATCTCCATCCCAAGGATCTTATTTGAAGCTTCTAGATCCTTCATCTCAAACTCTCTTTCCAATAGCTCTTTCAATTCTTCAATATTCTCCATACTGTTTCCAACAATGAGTATGTCATCAACATACAACAACAAGAATATGCGAGAACTGTTGTCAAGTGACTTAGTGTAAACGCAGCAACCAAAATGTTTGTTCCATTGCCTAAGAGCCTCCTTCAAACCGTCAAGTGACTTCGTAAGTTTTCACACAAGATTTTCTTCACTTGGTTTCAAAAAATCATATGGTTGCACCATATAAATTTCTTCCTCCAAATCTCCATGAAGAAAGGCTGTCTTTACATCCATTTTTCTTAAGATGCATATCTCGGCTAGGTACCAAACTTAACACGATTCATATAGAAATGTGTCTAACAACATGACTGAAAATTTCGTCATAATCAACTTCTAACTTTTGTGACTATCCTTTTGCTACTAACCTCGCCTTGAACTTTACAACTTCTTTTTACGACTCTCCTATTTTCTTCTTGAAAACACGCTTGTAACCAATCGCCTTTTTACCTTTTGGTAAAGGCACAAGATCCCATGTCTGATTCTTCTCCAAGCTAACGCTCTCTTCTACCATGACTCTAATTCGTTCTTCCTTTTCAAACTAGTTATAGCTTCATTGTAGGTTGAAGGATAATTTGTTCCAACTACTAGAGCATATTTAACCATGTCATCAAACTCGAATCTTACAGGAGGCTTGATCACACATTTTGGTCTTTCTAAAATCGTCATTTTGGTCTTTCTTGTAACCTGAATTTAGGCATTTCTCAAAACCACTAAAGATGCGCTTCCTGTACTTCAAATTCAGCTTTGATCTTTCATCACTAGGAATAAGCGTATAAGCTGAACATCCAAATATCTTGAAGTTTGAAAGATCAATATATTTCCCAGTCCAAACCTCTTCCATGACCTTTCCTTTAAGAGATTTTCCTGGCGATCTATTGATGAGATAGACCGATGTATTTACTGATCTGCCTAAATTTTTTTTGGTAACCTGCATTCAACCTCAAAAACCTCACCTTTTTACCAATAGATTGATTCATCATCTCACTAACTTTGTTTTGTTGAGGCATTTTTCGCACTATAAAGTGTCTTTGAATGCCTCGTTCCTCACTGAACTTCTGGAATTCGCCATCAATATCTGTGACATTATCTGATCTCAAGTACTTCACATTTCTCCTCGTCTAGTTTTCAACTTCAGCAATCGAAATCTTGAAGTTCGCGAACACCTAAGATTTTTTCCTTAAGAAGTACACTCAAACCTTCTTCCAGAAGTCATCAATGAATAAAATGAAGTACCTTGAACCTCCTAATGATTTTTCTCTTGTTGGTTTCTAAACCTTCAACCCACATCATTTCTTTAGCTAATTCTATTAGGCCCGTTAATACTATTTTATGTCATATCAAAGAGATATTTTCATTCTGGAAAGGGTATTACATTTTACAAGTAAACCTCAATTAGACCTGTCATATTTTTTGTCAATATTTGGACCATAACAGACTAGTCTAATAGCTAGTTCCTACATTATTGTAGGCGCGTGGATTCGATTCCAGATGGGTGGTGCTACTTGACTCATGTAAACTTATAAATGTCAGTAGGCTAATGGCACTTTTCCCTCGTCACATTTTTGATACACCATTATTCTTATTACTATTACATGGACTAAATATTTAACTTACTTTTATAGTAGAGCTCCGATATTGTACTAAGCGCTATAATTTGTAAACTCTCAGGCATTATCCCTTCGCGTTTCATAGCTAGTGTAGGTGCAAAAATATGATTTGAAAATCACGAATTAGAAAATGATTAAAAAGTTGTACAAAATTTTTTTTTAAGGAGAAGACGATGGAGGCAAGATATGATCTCTAGTTTCAATTCATTAAATCACTGCTTCGTGCTTATTGCTTGAATCATAGTGTTTATTGTGAGCATTTCTTCATTCTAAACTATTTTTAAAGCGTTTTTTTAAAATCGATCTACAATGGTTCTAAAAACGTTTCCTAGCGATTATATAGAATGTTTGATCATAAAAGATGATATAAGAGAGAAAGAAAATTGGTTTCCGCAATAGTGTTTTATAGGATCACGAAATGTATTTTCTTGAACGTCCTGTAATGATAGGATTCTAAAGCAGTCTTTAAGAACGCATGTTGGCGATTTGTGTGAACGTCTATTGGTGAGCTTTAGGAATAACTTCTTGTGATAAACCGCATAGACTCAGAACAATGTATTTAACGACATAAACATTTTAAGTACTTGCTACTATGTATACTTCTTGTGCAGTAAAGATGAAGTCCTTGATAAAACGAAATCAGAAACAACATAAACTTTTGTTGAATAAGCCAATTTAACCTTAGTGATAGTCAACTATAAACTTTTAATTCACACCGCTGAAACTCTGTTTACATTTAATAATTTTCATTTACAATCATCTTATGCCACCAAAATCCCTCTTTCTCCACTCATTTCGTTGTCCAAATCTCACTCACCTTCTTAAATCCTTTAGTAGTTACCAGAAACCGCACCCATTACAGTGTGAGCTACAAATGAATAATGAAGACACTGGTGACCTCTGTGTCTCCTTAGAGAACTTCCCGATTTTGGAGCTAATTTCTTCTACAAAGATTTTTCATGTGTTGTTAACTTCTCTGAACTCAATGCTAAAAAGCAAACTCTAAGACTTTCTAGTGTTCTTCTATCTGTTGGCTTCATCGGTTTTTCTTGACTTGAAGAGAAAGAGAAGAAGAGTGTGTGGTTAAATATTTAGAGATTTTACCCTATGATATTGATATATTGTGTTTTTGATGCATTTTAACTCTCATTTCATACTTATTTTAGGTAGATTCACTTGCATTTAGGCATGTATATGTTGAATTTGTATATCATATTCATGTTTCAGGTGTTGAAGGTAAATGAAAACAAAATAGATGTGTATTGGGTACAAAAGAGCCAAAAAGGGACTTAATAGGATCAAAACGACAAGTCTTAAAGATCAAGAAATTTGGAGATATTACAATGGAAATTTCATCATGGCATCTTGAAAATATTGTAGTCATGCATTCAAGTTTTACAACAAGCCAAAATTCACCCTAAACGCCTCAAGGAATTGCAAGATATGAGCCGGTAAAGCTGTGGTCCGTTAGATTCGAAACTCCAAATTGTCCGCCCCAAAGATGCATCATTTATNATTGTAGTCATGCATTCAAGTTTTACAACAAGCCAAAATTCACCCTAAACGCCTCAAGAATTGCAAGATATGAGCCGGTAAAGCTGTGGTCCGTTAGATTCGAAACTCCAAATTGTCCGCCCCAAAGATGCATCATTTACACCACCTTCCACTGCGAATTAGGAGAAGACCTCTTCTTAAAAGTTGTAGCCCTTTGAATCATCTTTTCAAAGAGATATTGCACGTCATCATAGCTTCAAAGTTGAGAGAGTTATGGACTCTGAAGCTCATAGCAGTTTGATGTACTGGCCAGAACAAACCGCACGCTATAATTACAGTTTCCAGAGACTAAGTAACGGTTTGGTGTACCGGTTTCTGCAAACTGGTACAGAGCCAAAAAAAGTTAACATTTTCAACACTTTTTCCAAGTCTTGACCCATTTCCAATTGGGTTAACCCAAGTGTTTTGGGTTAACCTAATGCAATTTTTAGGAGACAATATAAGTGTTTTCAAACCTAATTTTTAGGGGATGCTTTTATCTTATCTTTTTATATATTTTTCTCTTAAGAACTTTGTAATCACATTTAAAATCTTATGCTTATTTGAGTTTTATTTCTTGTTTTGATTGTTTCTTTTCTTCTCAAATCTACTTCTAATTATGATTCAACACATATCTAATCTTGGATTTTGTATTTTCCCAATGATTAGTGAGTAGTTCTTTACTAAGAAAATAAGTTAGGTAGATTAGGATGATTAGATAGTTGATATTAATGTTTAGGGTCTAGATATCTTATATCCTCATTCATTAGGTGTTCTTAATGCTAGATTTCTCTTGGTCATTCAAGTTTAGATCATAACTGTTTTATTGCCTGAAAGGTGTTCGATGAAATGCTTGAACCAACTATTCTATGCTAAATGAGGCCTAACCAAGATTNTTAGTTTAGTGGTTGATCGTGGATTAGAACTTAAGGCTTCTTGATTGTGTAATTATCCAAGAGATTGTTTTAGTTGCATGATTAGGAAATGGATTAGTGTCATGAGAGTGGATTAGTCTCATTAAGGGAATCTTAGACCAAATATTAGCATTGAATGATAGTATAAAGCATCATGAGATACCATTTGATCACCCAAGTCAATAATCTTTGCCTATTTGTTTAGGCTTTTTAATCTTGATTCACACTTTAATCTTTTGTTGACTTTTGCTTAATCTAGTTGACTTTTATATTGTTGACTTTAGTTGACTTTTGAAATTATGCATAATAAGTATTTCAAAATCATTCAAATCTTATTAGCTTAGATTAGACATGATTCTTATAGGACTAGTGTGTTGATTCTCCTGAATTGGATTGACCCTTAAGTATTACAATGACTTGAGTAGACTTAAGGTATTTTTTTAGACATAGAGCAATTCTTGTTTATCAGATATATGTGCTTTGAAAAGTGAGATTGATCAATGGATGGATTATCCAATTTTATATTCCTATAATGGTCTTGATTCAGATTTTATCTTGGTTAGCTTCTGAACTTGTTGTTTTGTATGGAGAAGGAAATGAGAATTTTTTGGCTTTAGATATGATGATAATGTAGTTGTTACAACTTTGTATGAAAGATCTATGCTTGAAGGAACAATATGCTCAACCACCAAAAAAGTATATGCCAGTTCGTTTGTAATCCTTCCAAAGATGTTTGATTACATTTGATGATCTATTGTTATCTTTATCTATACATTGTGTAATTTTTAGTTGTGATTTTGATTCCTTATAATGATTCAGCTAATATTTAGGGTGGCCGAGCTCGCTCTTCTGACAGCTAAATGTTTAATCACATTTTGTGCCTATGAATGTTTAATCACATTCTGTAGTATGACAGATGGTTTATTGATTATAAATACAATCCAATAGAAATTTTATTGGTTTGTTTTGTACCCCAGAAACGTTAAAAATGAACCGAGTTTTAACGGTGTTAATTAAAACTTAACTGTTGACTAACACTAAGATTAAATTTGCTTAGTCACAACAATTTGAGTTTCTTTCTGGTTTTGTTTTATAAGTTCACGTTTCTTATGGTTTATTTGAAAAATTCAAGTTTTAAATGGCTTCGTTTTGAAAGTTCAAGTTTTATTTGACATTTTTCTCAATATAATAATTTTCATAATAAAGTACAAATTAAAATTTAAACAAACTAAAAACTGTGCCTCTTAAATTAAATTATTAATTAATTTTATTACTCAAATATCTAATTTGACATAATGTATAATGTTATATGTGAGTAATGGAAAGAAAAGTCTTGTGAATATCCTATATCACTAAAGATCTAGTACTGGTTCAAGAACTTTGTGTGGATAACTAACTCAATTTCTATGGATTTTTATCCATACAACTTTAAGGTGAAAGAATTGGAGATGGTGTACTTTTTTATTGCTGAAAATTTTGACACTTATTTGGCACAGTCGCTAATTCCTAGTTTGAACAATGTCACCTCATATTTTAAATAAGATATATCTCATATGGCACTTCATATTTTAGATAAGATATATCTCATATGACCGAGACTTATGGTTCAAATAAATAAATCTGGTAATTAAGAATTTAGAAATGTGCTTGTGCATTTTAAACTCTGTTGGAAAATCGATTACATCACAAAAGTGGTAGCAATCATATTGTTATGGCAGATTACTAGTGGTCTATTACATCTTGTTGTATATTCTTACAAGTCATAATAACTAAAAGAAAAGAGAGTGGGTGAAATGGTCTGCATCCAATCCAACACATTCACGCCTATAAAAAGCCCATTAGTAATTTCCCAAGGAGACGAGAGACAGAAGAAAATAAGGAAGGGAAATGAAATTCACAGACTCTCCTGTGATCGAGCTGACGGTGAACGGCACGCGCCTCTCAATCCAGCAAGACAATGGTTCGATGCACGTCGGTACTTCCGTCTGGCCTTGCTCTCTTATTCTCGCCAAGTTCGCCGAGCGCTGGTCCACGGTGGCCTCCTCCTCATCATCGTCTGTGAATCCATACGCCGAACTCCTTGATTTTCGTCGCCGCCGAGCCGTCGAGCTAGGAACCGGATGCGGAGTCGCCGGTATGGCTTTTTACCTACTAGGTCTAACGGAAATCGTTCTCACGGATATCGCTCCAGTCATGCCGGCTCTGAAACACAATCTGAAGCGGAATAAAGCAGCGCTTGGAAAATCTCTAAAAACCTCAATCGTATACTGGAACAACCGGGATCAAATCTCGGCGCTCAATCCGCCTTTCGATCTGGTAATCGCGGCGGATGTTGTGTATATAGAGGAATCGGTAGGGCAGCTAGTGACGGCGATGGAGGCGCTGATGGCGGAAGACGGCGCAGTGCTGCTTGGGTATCAGATTAGGTCGCCGGAAGCTGATAAGCTCTTCTGGGAGCTATGCGACGCCGTTTTCAAGATCGAAAAGGTGCCTCATGAGCATTTGCATCCTGAATATGCCTACGAGGAAACTGATGTTTACATCTTCAGGAAGTCGGCGCAGAAGAAGCAGACTGAATCAGAATGAAGCCAATTTTGTTGATGTTTTTCTTTTTACAATCAAAATTGTAATATTATTTTTCTTGCATCATCATATACTGATCTATGCGGTTGTGTGATACGAACGGATTTGATGAGCCTTTGAGAATGGAGAAGGGAAAATTTCTTAAAAATACCTTAACTATTGAACTTTTGTCTGAAAAATATACGAACTTATTTGGCTACCTTTTTAATACACAGATTTTTACATGTTGTTCTTTTAATACATAAACTTTCTAAATTCGCAAATTCACTACACCGCGTTTAACGGAGCTAACAGAGTTTACCCAAATCGTTAAAACGTTGGTTAACTTTTTAACCTGGGGTTAATTAGAGTATGCGAATTTGCTCTTTTTACCCTTAGTAAGTTTTTGCCTCAGTAAAAAAAAAACAAAATCGAATTGGGGAAAAACAATCCTGAAGAACCCTAAAAATCGCACATCTCACTTGCTTCAATCGTGAATTTTCCTGCTGAA
>OVBE01017176.1:0-10560 GCA_900406425.1 Iberis pinnata | reverse complement strand
TCCTGGGCCCTTCTCTTTCGTCACGTCGGCGTCCAGCTGGGCCTTGGGTCGAAATGGCTTTCAGAGCAGGTGCTAAACCTGGTATCAACACCAAGGTTGATTGTCGTTTTGATATGGACGCTTAACTTGAGATTGTTGATCGAGATTGAGAAAATGATTACCATGTTCCTATTGACGTGTGTTGTTGTCTTCTTCCTCAAAAAGAGGATTACGATTCTTCGTTAGACGTTGCACAAGTGTGTCGCCTAATTCTTGAATTGATGAATAAATTTTTCGTTGAATAGTTTCTTGCATAGCAAGAAGTACTCAACATTATTCATCCCAATCCATTGATGATTGATTAGGTTAAATCACAGTTGAATCGTTACTTGTAACGACTTTCTCCTTATCTTTCTTTGGCGGCATAACTCTGTAAATATGACGCCCCATCCCGGACACTAAGTCCGGAATGACCATCACACACCGAATCACTAAGTGATTCCGGCCAGATCAGTTCATTTTAATGCTTTAGCCGTTTTAAAGTTATTTTCATGTGAGGTTCAATTATGAAATTCGATTCTAAGCCTTTAAAACGGGATTTTTATTAATAATACTTAAGATTCGTTACAACTTGAGAGTTTGCTCTATAGGCTATTACAAGTTTAATAATAACGATCCTAACATAAATCCCGAGTCAATCATAACCCTTCTTGCGGCCAGGAAGCCTCATGCTAAGCCAAGTCCTTCCCGTGATCCCCTTTACTACCTGAAAGCTACAAAATGGTTAAGTAATCCCAACATGATACTTAGTGCATAATTTATGCTGCCAGATCCATATATATGCACGTTCTTAACCTATTATTTCCCATTAATTCTTAAGTTAAGTTTTGATTTTCTAAGTTCGGAACTCGGCCCGTGATTTCCTCATTTCGGTCTGGCTTGGATCGGATTTCACAATCTCTCCAAGCCATATTCCGAATTATGCAGGACTTAGGCTAGAATTCCGCAACATTAAACTGGTTGGATGATTTTCCCTTAAGGTAAGCCGAACTGATCTTGATCCCGGCAAATCACCGCGGTTCAAGCCGATCAATCTCGACTACAGGCTTAAGTATCAAATATCAAGAAAAGGGACAAGGCATAAGTCCGGTTCGGATTCAGCCGTTTCACCGACACTTTTCCATCCGAACTTAAACTAAGACTTTTACGCACCTTTGTCACGAAGATCGGTTTACCAGGCTGATCTTCCCAAATGTTCGTCCTTTCTGCCCGGTTGCTTAATACTTCCAAGCCTTCAATCAATCTTCTTTCATTGCCTTCGAGTTTATCTCAAGGTTTCTCTGAATTTTTGTGTGTAAGTGTGGTGCGCGGAAATAAGCCTTGGGTGCTCTATTTATAGAGTTTTGGCCCGTAAATTCTCAAAACCGTCAAGCCAACTTGTGCCCCTTTGAACAGGCGCGTTTGGCCGAACTGGTGCGAGTTGAGCATAACCGCCCATCTTGGCCCAACTGCTCAGCTAGTGTCCAGTTCACTTAGCTGGCTCAGTTGGCCGTTGCTTAGCTTAAGCTGACTGAGCTGACCTGAGCTAAAGTCAGCTGGCTCAGCTACCTTAGCTCGATCCTTCATCTTGTCCCAGCTGGATCCGAGTCTTTGAGCTTCCCAACGATTTTGGCCCAAGTCTTTCCATCGTTTTACTTAGCCATTCGGACCTTCTGAGTCTAAAGGCTAATTTTTCCATTCGGTTTCCCCTTGTCCGCATTTCCATGAAAAGGGACTAAGTCCTTTCATCCCCTTTTCCATAGCCAAGTTGCGGATCCTAACTTGGCCATGGACCGTCCCGCGAACTAGTGAAGTTCGGAATAGGAAGGTGCTGCAATATCCCACTCGGCACTTGGTTTTCCGCCTTAACCAATTGGCAAGTTGGACACTTATCAACCCAGTTTGCTACGTCTCTTTTCATTCCCACTCAATGATAGTACCGCTTTAGATCACGATACACCCTCTTTATCCCCAGGTGGATTGAAAATTTTGACTGGTGAACTTCCCTTAGGATTTCTTCCTTAAGATCCTTTGCATCTGGAACTAAAATTTGGCCATGGACTATAATCGTCCCATTGCTCGAAATTTCATACTCCGTCTGTTCGTTCTTGGCCACTCTTTGCAGATTTTCGTCTTGAGCCTGAGCCAATCAAATCCTTGTGAGTAAGTCCGCTTGGTTTTCTGCGTCCAAACGTAAAGGTTCCTGATCTTCGGACAAGGCATTAAGCCTTAACGTCCTGATCATGCAGCCCAATTCCACATCATAATCCGCTACCAGTTCCATCCACCGCTTGCCTTCGGCTCAACGCATCGGCCATTTGATTCGTCTTTCTAGGATGATAGGCAATATCAACATCATAATCCGCTACCAGTTCCATCCACCGCCTTTGCCTTAGATTCAGTTCAGGCTGGGTGAAGATGTACTTTAAGCTTTTATGATCGGTGTATATTTGCATCTTGGCTCCATACAAGTATGACCACCAGATCTTGAGTGCAAATACGACAACGCCCATCTCCAGGTCATGGGTTGGGTAGTTCCCTTCATGTTTTTGTAATTGCCTTGATGTATAGGCAATCACTTTTTCTCCCTGCATCAGAACGCATCCTAACCTAGTTATCGATGCATCTGTGTATATCACATAGGGCACATCTGGTTCTGGCAAGGCCAAAACCGGTGCACTTGTGAGCCTTTCCTTCAGTTCTGCGAAGCTCCCTTCACATTTCTCTACCTATTTTTATTCCATATTCTTTCCCGTTAATTGTGTTAAGGGTTGGGCCAGACTTGGAAATCCTTTCACAAACTTGCGGTAGTATCCCGCAAGCTCGAGGAAACTTCTTAGTTGCATTCTTTGGTCCTAGCCATTCCTTGATGGCTCTTATTTTCTCTGGATCAACCATCACACCTTGATCCGAGACAATGTGTCCAAGGAACCCAATGCTCCTTTTCCAAAAGCTACATTTGCTTAGCTTTGCAAAGATTTGGTGTTCCCTTAGCCGTTTCAACACCATCCTCAAATGCTCTTGGTGCTTTTCCCAATCTCTTGAGTATACCAGAATGTCATCAATTAAGATTATGACAAAATCGTCTAAACAATCCTGGAACAGTCCATTCATCATTTTTGTGAAGGCTATTGGTGCATTAGTCAATCCGAAAGGCATTACCACAAACTCGTAGTGGTTATACCTTGTCCGGAATGCCGTCTTCCTTATATCCGCTGGATTAATTGGAAATTGGTGATATCCAGACGTCAAGTCAATCTTGGAGAACCATGTTGCCCTTTCAATTGATCTAACAACTCATTTATCAGGGGTAATGGGTACTTATTCTTTATAATCACCTTATTCAGCCCGCGATAGTCGATGAAAAGCCTCATGCTTCCATCCTTCTTTTTCACATACAGCACCGGTGCACCCCAAGGTGAACTGCTCGGCCTGATGTATCCCTTATCCATTAACTCTTCTAGTTGCTTCTTTAACTCGGCCATCTCAGCCGGTGCCATTCTATAAGGTGCCTTTGAGATTGGATTTGTTCCCGGTTCCAGCTCTATCGTGAATGTGTCCGACCTATATGGTGGTAGCCTAGTCAAGGTTCAGAACACATCTTCAAATTTGTTCACAACTAGTATATCCTTAATCTTGGCATCCGGCCCAACTTCACTCACAGTGATAATGGCTATGTATACCTCGCACCCTTTTTCCAGCATCCTCTCGGCCTGATTTGCTAAAACCACTAGGCTTCCCAAGGTAGGCCGGATTTCCTGGAATTCGAGATTTCCCTTCTCTATTCCAAACCGCACCTGCCCTTGATGACAACCTATGTTTGCCTTATACTTGGCAAGCCAATCCATTCCCAAGATCACCTCGCGATTCTCGAGTTGGACAATGACTAAGTCTGCTGGCATTTCCACGCTACCTATCTTAACGGGAATTTCATGGACCATTCCTTGAGAGAGCATAGTCTTACCACCAGCGGTTCTCACTTTCACATTCAATCCGGATGTTTCCTTCACAAACATCCCTTTCCATATCATATTCGGGCTCACAAAACTGTGTGTTGCCCCAGAATAAAACAAGGTGTGTGTTTCTACACCACCTATCACTAAGATCCCTACACATTCATTTTTCCAGAATGCTAAGTCCCTTCCCAGTTCTTTCATGCCACTGATGCAAATGCATAAATTTTTAAAGTATTCGGAAAGGTGAAAACGTACTAGTGATCGCGTTGAAGTTTGCATCATCATCCCTTTGCTTTGACAGTTCGTAGACCCGTGGTCCACCGGTCTATTGCCTTTTGGCTTGCGGCTACGGCTCATTATTGTTGCGACCTCCTTTCTGTCCAACTTGCCTTTCGGCTAAAAACTTAGGGAATTCTCTCTGGAAATGCCATGTCTTGCCGCAATTGTAACAAGTCATAGGATTCACCCCACTTGTCCCACTTTGGCCTTGTTCCATTCGCGGAAAGCTTTGGATCCCGTGATCCTTACTTCCACATCGAAGGCATGCACCAGTTTCCTTCCAACATTCACCCCCGTGCCTACGACCACATATCTTGCACTCCGTATTCCTCACAACAGTCTTGCGATCATCACCAGCTTCATATTTCCGTTTACGGTCACCACCCTTGTTAGCCTGCTTGGGTGGCTGAGTCCATGAACGGTACAAGGTATATTCCTCTTCCAAGGTTGCCTCTATCATTGCCGCCCTTTCCACCAGTTCCGAAACGGAACTAAAGGTCCAAACCGAGCAGCGTACACGGATCTCAACCTTTAGTCCGCGGCAGAACCGACGGACTTGAGCCTGTTCATCTTCAAGCTCCCTTCCCACATATCGCGTTAAGCGATTGAATTATTCGTCATACTCCCGGACAGTTCCTCTGCCTTGGACAAAATCCAGGAAGGCATAATCAAGTCTGTCCCATGCCTCAGATGGGAAGAACTTCTTGTTAAACTCCCGTTCAAAATCCGCGTAGGTGTGAATCTGTTCACCCTTGCGTTTTTCGACCGAGAGCCACCAGTTGTGCGCATCACCTTCCAGGAAGTGGATTGCTATGTCCTTCCTGTAATCTCCCAGGCAACATGTGGAACTAACGTTCCTAGCCAAACGGCTTCTCCACTGATCCGCTTATATCGGATCTGACCTTTTTTTGGAGTGCTTGGTTCCAAGGCTTGATATATGCTCCAACACGCTCAAGTAGTCCACCTTATTTTGTGCGACTCTTGGCGGAGGAGGCAAAGTCTCCATCACTTCACGATTTACTACACTCGGCCCACCATTAAGGGGCTGAGTTGTGAGGATTGTAGCGGATCCTTCACCCGCAGCGCGAGTTTGTATCAACTTCTTGATATCTTCCGTCATTGCCAGGATGGCTTTCCACATCATGGCTCGGGTTTGGAACCGCAACAAAGTCTGCTTCTTTATTTGCATTGTTCTCATCCACGTCCGCATCATCCATGGATCTCCACATTGTCTACTCACGGTTCCACCGTTCATGCGTTGAACCCTTGCGCAGATGTGCCTCCCAATTCATTAACTCCAACCACAGGTCCGGTTGGGGTCTTATTCACTTTATTCCCAGTCTCTTTTCCACCAACCACAAGTCCGGTTGGGGTTTTGTTCCTAACATCTGTTGCATCCGCGTTCGGATCATGCTGCTTATCTTTCTTTCTCTTTCCGGACTTATCGCTTTTACTCATTTGAAAGATCAAACAGTAACACAAACACGTTTAATCTTTAGTAAGGACTTAGCGACTTACCAACATGAGTCCTTCACGGCCGATGAGTGGTGATATCCCATAACCCACACACTAGTCTAAGGATCTAGCATGCTCTGATACCAACTTGTGACGCCCTATCCCGGACACTAAGTCCGGAACGGCCATCACACGCCGAATAACTAAGTGATTCCGGCCATATCAGTTCATTTTAATGCCTTAGCCATTTTTAAGTTATTTTCATGTGATGTTCAATTCTGAGATTCGATTCTAAGCATTTAAGTAAAAGTTTTTAATCAAATGCGGAAGCAACTTAGATAAACAGGATTTTTTATTATTAATACTTAAGATTTGTTACAACTTGAGAGTTTGCTCTATAGGCTATTACAAGTTTAATAATAACGATCCTAACATAAATCCCGAGTTGATCACCACCATTCTTGCGGCCAGGAAGCCTCATGCTAAGCCAAGTCCTTCCCGTAATCCCCTTTACTACCTGAAAGCCACAAAATGGTTAAGTAATCCCAACATGATACTTAGTGCGTAATTTATGCTTCCAGATCCATCTATATGCACGTTCTTAACCCATTATTTCCAGTCAATTCTTAAGTTAAGTTTCGGTTCTCTAAGTTTGAAATTCAGCCCGTGATTTCCTTATTTCGGTCTGGCTTAGATCGGATTTCCCAATCTCCCCAAGCCATATTCCAAATTATGCAGGACTTAGGCTAGAATTCCGCAACATTAAACTGGATGGGTGATTTTCCCTTAAGGCAAGCCGGACTGATCTTGATCCCGGCAAATCACCGCGGTTCAAGCCAATCAGTCTTGGTTATGGGCTTAAGTATCAAATATCAAGAAAAGGGATAATGCATAAGTCCGGTTCGGATTCAGCCGTTTCACCGGTACTTTCCCATCCGAACATAGCCTAAGACTCTTACGCACCTTTGTCACGAAGATCGGTTTACCAGGCTGATCTTCCCAAATGTTCGTCCCTTCGGCCCGGTTGCTTAATGCTTCCAAGCCTTCGATCAATCTTCTTTCAATGCCTTCGAGTTTATCTCAAGGTTTCTCTGAATTTTTGTGTGTAAGTGTGGTGCGCGGAAATGAGCCTTGGGCGCTCTATTTATATAGTTTTGGCCCGCAACCGCTCCAAACCGTCAAGCCAACTCGCGCCCCTTCGAACAGGCGTGTTTGGCCGAACTGGTGCGAGTTGAGCATAACCGCCCAACCGTCCAGCTCAGCCCAACTGCCCAGCTAGTGTCCAGTTCACTTAGCTGGCTCAATTGGCCGACGCTTAGCTCAGGCTAACTGAGCTGACCTGAGCTGGCCTGAGCTGACCTGAGCTAAAGTCAGCTGGCTCAGCTACCTTAGCTCGATCCTTCAACTTGTCCCAGCTGGATCCGAGTCTTTGAGCTTCCCAACGATTTTAGCCCAAGTCTTTCCATCGTTTTACTAGCCATTTGGACCTTCTGAGTCCAAAGGCTAAGTTTTCCATTCGGTTTCCCCTTGTCCGCATTTCCATGAAAGGGAGTAAGTCCTTTCATCCCCCTTTTCATAGCCAAGTTGCGGATCCTGACTTGACCATGGACCGTCCCGCGAACTAGTGAAGTTTGGGGACGTGACACTAAACCTAGGGTGAACGAAATTTGATACCAAATGAAAGAGAGGCGGAAGCTTAGTAACGTTTCAGAGTTTTGAAAAAGATACTCTCTTTTTGAGTATTGTGAATACTCTTCACCGTGCTAGTAATTGTAAACGCTCGTTTTTTTAAACCAAATCTTTATGATAAAATCAATGTATCTCGTAAGATTAAAAAGTGTATATAAAAATCCAAAAACCCTAAGACTAGGAAATCTAATCCTAATCCTAACTGTAAATATAAAACCAACGAAATAAAAGAAGTAAGCATGCACGTGAGGTACACGTTTAAAAAAGAAAAGAAAACCATCGTTACTTGTGAAGCAAGTAACGTAAAAAAACCCAAATCAAACCAATAAGGGCTGCATCAACCACCTTACCATTTGTCTTTCCATATACATATGGTCTTACCATTTCCCAATGTCAAATAAAAGTCTTTGTCAATTAGTTTATTACCTTGAAAAAGTACTTCTCTAAACATGACTAGAGTTGGGATACTTCACATACGTTGATCTTATGGTCAAATTTCGCCTTGAAGACTTTGCTTAACAAGGATAAATGATTGGTATGCAGCCTCCAGCTTTGTTTGGTTATTAATGAACCACTAAAAATTTTAAATTATCCAAAACCCTCGTATGTATTTGATCTACAGAATCTTATGTAGTTGAATTGGCCTTGAGATTTTATTCATCAGACTTGTTATATCAGGATAACATTTGGCTTGTGCAGTAGTTTAAACTCCATTATATTGAGATTTTACATTTGTTCTATGAATGACTAGACTCGAGTTACAATTTTTATAAATAGATCAAAAATGTGACAACCATTAAACTACTTAGTCCTCCACGAATCGGTTTGAGATACAAATTGTTTTAATCACAAAAGTAAGGCCCCGTCTGTTTCTGTATCTAGATGCAGCATCCATATGTAGCATCTAGATGCAACATCTATGTTGCATCAAGAACATCAAGATTTTCTTTGTTTTTAAATCTGTATTTGACATCTTGATATTGCATCTAGATGCAATTTTGTTCGTTTCTGAATATGTAAAAAACATCTAGATACATTTTCTAAAAACAACATTAATTTTTACACCAAAAATCCGAAATCTTATTTTTGGCGAAAATCACATTTTCGCATTTTTTACGAAAAATCATGTTTCCACGTTTTGGCCGAAAATGGCGTTTCTACGTTTTTAGAAAGATCGCGATTTCGCATTTTTTGGCGACAAATCGCGTTTCCATGTTTTCGGCGGAAAGTTGCGTTTCGACGTTTTCGACGGAAAATCGCATTTCCGCGTTTTTGGCGGAAAATCGCATTTTTGTGTTGTTCGCGAAAAATCATGTTTCCGTGTTTTTGGCAAAAATCGTTTACGCGTTTTGGTGGAAAATAGCGTTTCCGCGTTTTCGACAGAAAATCACGTTTCTGCGTTTTTGGCTGAAAACCGCATTTCGTGTTGGTTGCAAAAAATCGCGTTTCCGCTTTTATGGCGAATAGTCGGTTTCCACGTTTTCAGCGAAAAATCGCGTTTATGCGTTTTTGGCGAAAATTTTCGTTCTCGTGTTTTCGGCAAAAAAATTGGGTTTCGGCGTTCTCAGCAAAAAATCGTGTTTTGCATTTTTGGCGGAAAATCGCGTTTCCGTGTTTGCGACCGAAAATTGCGATACGCGTTTTTGGCGTAAAATATTGTTTTCGCGTTTTTGGCGAAAAATCAATTTTCTGTGTTTTTGGCGAAAAATTGTGTTTATGCGTTTGTTGCGGAAAATCTTTTTCCGCGTTTTTGGTTTTAAATCGCGTTTCCGCGATTTCGGTGGAAAATCGTGTTTCCTCGTTTTTGGTGGAAAATCGCGTTTCCGCGTTTTCGACGGAAAATCGTGTTTTCGCATTTTCGACAGAAAATTGCATTTCCGTGTTTTCGGCAAAAAATTGTGTTTTGTGTCTACACCGAAAAACCGCATTTTCGTGTTTTCGCGAAAAATCACGTTTTCGGCAAAAAATCGTATTTTCATGCTGTTCTCGGAAAATCGCGTTTATGAGTTTTTGTTGAAAATTATTTTTTCTCGTTTTTGGCAAAAAAACTCATTTCCTAGTTTTTAGATCCAGATTTTACATTAAAACTCTATTTTTTTAGCATCCAAAATATCCAGATTTTTTAGATATAAAAAGTAGCATCCATATTTTATATCCATATACAAAGTATACATAGACCAAACGAACAACATCTGAACAACATCGACGGTCAAGATTGAAAGAATCAATGGAGAATATCTAGAATATCATTATATTAATTAGAATATTCTCGGTATTTATTGTAGATATTTGTGTATATTATAGATTAGGAAATCCATTTACTATATAAACATATATAGTCTTAAGTTTATGATTATGAGAGTCTAATAATAATTCTTCCTAAAACACTTTTGTGTTCTTTACTCTCATCAAATTTATCATGGTCTCAGAGCCTTGATCCAATTCCTATGAGTTAAAAGTTTTGTCGGTTTATGCTATTTAAAAAGAAAAAAACGATTAGAAGTTTAATTTATTTACTTTTCTGTTTTTGAAAGATTTTTAAGTTTTTTATACACACGTACGTGTCAACTTTGTTTTGAAGCTTTGTTTCTTGTTTTCAAAAAAAAAAAAAAAAATCAAAGAATCGAGAAAAGAATAAGAAAGATGGATCTCTTCTTTTGGTGGATTGGTTTTATCGAGTGGATCAAGCGTCTCCCACTATTGAATTTTCTTTCACTAGAGATACTGTTAGCTACTTGGAGAGAAGAAGATTTTGTTGAAAACCTGATGACATTGGCTGTTAAAGTCAAACAAGTATAATAACTTTGACAGCAAGGTTATTCGTTGAGGATACGAACAGGAACCTACAAGTGGTTCGTTCGGTAATCTTGATAGTTGTGGTGAAATGTTTTTCGCCGTAATGTTTTAATGGCTAGATGTTTTAGCCGATTTAACTCTGATCGAGTATAAACATTGTTGTTGACTATACGACCGAGTATAAACGTCATTATTAACTCTACGACCGAGTATAAACGTCGTTATTGACCCTACGATCGGGTATAAACGTCGACGATGACCTGACATCTTGGTGTTAAAGCTGTTTTGACTCGCCAGCCGAGTATAACGATGCGATGATGATCCGACGGCCGGATATGAAGCCGATGATTTGAAGATATGTCCAATC
>OVBE01017175.1:0-10560 GCA_900406425.1 Iberis pinnata | reverse complement strand
ATAAAACCTAAGACTAAAACCTAAAAAGGAAAGAAAAAACTAAGCTTGTGCAAATGGTGGCGAATTAGGGTTTTTATTGTGTTCAAAGAAAAGCCCTAATTCGCACTACAGACAAAATACTAATCATTGTCTTGGATCTTGGGCCTTGCTTCAGGTGGTATCCGAATTCGAGTTGGTCGGGTCAGAGCGTGTTTGCCTTCGGGTGGTTGGGTGCAAGATCGATCTAGACTAAGGGATGCTTGCTTGGGATCGATCCAGCTTTGTTGCGTCCAAACTTCTACTAAGGTTGGGATCAATCCTGGCGTTGAATACCTGAGATTGATCCCGACATGAGTGAGATCGATCTCATGAGCCTTCTTCTTAGTCTTGCTTTGTCTTTGTGCACTTCCTTGGCTTTGTACGAAACTTCACCAGAAACGTTGGAACTAAGACTGTGGAATTGAATTGTTGCGTTGCAGAGCTGCCTGGGATCGATCCAGGTTCATTGCGGAATCGATCTCAGGTGAGCTGAGATCGATCTGTTATGTGTTGAGATCGATCCCGAGACTGCTGAGTGGGATCGATCTTGGTTTGCTGCAGAGGTGCTTGGGATCGATACTGCATTGAGTTGGGATCGATCCCGCAGCTGCTTGGAGGTAAGTTCAGTCCATTCCACAGTTGAGTGCTGAGCGCTGAGTCCATTCCAACGTCAAGTGCTGTTTTTCCAGAATTTCTCAAATCCTTCCCAAAAATACCTGAAAGTCCTGAAAAACCTCCAAAATGCGTGCATATGCAAATTCTAATGCAAAAGTCCTAAAAACACTAAAGTTAGTGAAATCAACTATAAATATGATGTATGCACGATTTTAGACCTCAAAATCGATGCTAATTGATAAGTAAAAACCGTGAAAATTCAGAGTCATCAATGGGTTTGGACATGTTAACGGTCCAGAATATGATGGTGGACATAGTGAAATGGACATGATTTATGTATTGATGCTCAACTATTAGACTCGTGTCTACTAAATGGAAATAGACAATGTAAAACGAAATGTTATGTTTGACCAAGGCGTTTATATGGTTTACTAGGGGACGATCCGAATGGTTTACTCATGTCTTTTGTGGCAAGTTGCCTAATCCGAGAACGTGTGGTTTGTGGGTTGGGGTAAGTATTTGTATTGTGTCTTCAAAAATGGCAATAGACATTGTAAGTTGTGTATTGGGGTTGGAAGTGTAGAGGCCGATAGCGATTTGAGTGGAGGAGAAGTTAATCCTGGTGGACCAGTGGAGGATTGTGATGGACAATCTGTAGTTGTGTATGGGCTGAAACAGCATAGAGAGGGGAAAGAACATGTCGTTTTCATACCCGAAATGGTAGTGAATCATGTGTGAACTCTTGTAATATGTTCAAACAAACAGAATGTGTAGTGGACACAAGATGTAGTAGACATAAACTTTAGAATAACATAAGCAAAATATTATAGTCCACCAAACATTAGTAGACAATCCGAGGTGTTTGTAGCACAACAAAATAAAACCATCCTAACATGCATAAACAAAATAAGGAGTTTGAAAAGAAATTAAAGCATCCTAAAATTACAGACATATAAGCTTATCGAGAAGGAGTCAGTGAAGGATGAGATCAAACGGACAATACATGCACAAACTTCTCATACATGTCGATCACGTGATGGTCACGAATGATGCCCACCTGCCCATGTAATTTGAGGCACATCAGGGACCCTGATAACTCTGAACACATATTGTATTTGTTGTCCACCACTGTCTCCGTGGACCAAATACTTTAGTGCAAATGGCAGAAACTCAGCCAAAGGTTTCATGGTGGCTTGCAACATGTGTATTTCATGTCTCATACAGAACACATAAAATAACGAGAGTTTATATAATATGTCCACTGGTTTTCTTACTTTGTTTATCGTGATTCTTTTTGTTTCCGCTTTGTCCACTTGACTTTCAGTGGACATCTTTTCATCTGAAACACATATGTATTTCGTGTCTCATACAAAACATATACAAAAACAAGTGTTTATAGAATATGTCCATTGGTTTCCTTACTTTGTCTACCGTAATTCTTGTTGTGTCAGCGTTGTCCCCCTTCCCTTCAGTGGACATCTCGAATGCATGTGCATAAAACTGGATATGGTTAATATTGAAAGGAGACTTAGCATCCGTATTTCCAAAATACGTACGTGTATTTCATGTCTCATACAGAACACACAATAACGATTGTTTATAAAATATGTCAACTGGTTTACTTACCATATCTACTGTGATTCTTGTTGTTTCTGCTTTGTTCCCTTGCCTTTCAGTGGACATCTTGTCATCCTGAAACACATACATATTTCATGTGGCAAACAGAACATACACAAATAACGAATGTTTATAGAATATGTCCACTGGTTTTCTTATCTCGTCCACTGTAATTCTTGTTGTTTCTGCGTTGTCTCCTTGCCTTTCAGTGGACATCTCGTCTGCCTGTTCATAAAACTGGTTATGGTTAGTATTCAAATCATTAAACTTTCTTCAAACAGATCCTCCTAGAATTTAAATTTTTTAAAAAAATCTACTAAATTTGGATAATTTTTTCATTGCAAACAATCTATTCTCAGCTTGCCGAAACCAATTTTTTCTTTATAAAATCTCAGCTTCTTTGATTTCTCTAGAAACTAGTTTTTGGAAGGTTCGGTTCTAGATATCTCCACACCAAACAAAACCCATTCTTGCTGAAATTCCATCTTTAAATTCAACCAGGAAACCTAACAACAAAGATACATAGGAAGCTTCAAGATCATGAGAAAAAGAAAGAAGAACAAGAAGAAGAAACTAGTGGGATGGATTTTAGGATTCTTCATCGGAGCCATAGATGTTATGATTGTTTTGTTTTTGCTCGCCTCCATCTCCGACGTGCACGTCTTGGCGAAGCGGTTGAGCTCTAGACAAACATGTGAAGCTCCTTGCCGCCATAACTCCGCCATAGTGCTAGAAACTTTATTCTCCATTTTTATAAAAGCTACGAGATGTGAAGAAGGGAAGAGAGAGAGAGTGAAGTAGATGAAAGAGAAGTAAAAGTAGATGAAAGAGAAGAAAATGTTTTCTTACCAATTTTAAAAAATAAATTATTAGAAAAGTGTGTCAGAAAGGCAAAATGGACATTCAAAAATAGGATTATGGTATATGATAAAAATAACAATAATTATGGTATTTTGGATAATAACGTGAAAAATTATGGTAGTTATTATAATTTTTTCTTTTTAAAATGTTAAAACGAATTTAAAATAACAATTATATTATTTATTGCATTATTATTATCAAATAGATAATTTTAAATAAAAAATTATAATTTTTAATATAAAAAATTAAAAATAGAAATTTTATGTTTTTAGGGGATATAGATATATTAAAAAGTTATATGAAAAAGAAAATTTTATATTTTTATATGAAATATAATTTACTTATATTACTCTTAATGAAAATTTGAAACTTTTTTAAAAATTAATAATGTTATATGTAAATTCTTACAAAATTTTTTTTGTTTTTATAGGAATGCATCCTAATTAATAATATAGATAGCATGAATGGAAAATCAAAACCAAAAATAAACCGGTTTAAGACTGCGAAAACAAATACAAAACCAAACTAAGAAATATAGTCAGAAAGCGACACTGTATAATTGGAGGGTCTGACCTTAGTGAAGGTTCATCATCCCTTTACGATCGGCCCGTATCAATGGCGAGCATCATAAGAAGACCGTTAAACTTGACGGCGGTCATACGATTACGACTTGCTCCGTTGTGTCCGTTCTCTGGAATCTCTGATTCTGATAACCCGGATGCGACTCGTAGCTCGGAGTTAATCCGAGTACCGAGTTTAGTGAAGGGATGCGATTACACACACTGGTTAGTGCTCATGAAGGCTCCTAAGGGATACCCACCTCGAAATGACATCGTCCAAGGATTCGTCAAAACACTATCCATGGCTCTAGGGAGGTAATTAATCAAAAACTTCTCGTAAAATCCACTTTGACTATTCTCGGAATTTCAATTTCAGCAATAAGGGTTCTCGCTTTATGGTATGTGATTAAGGTTACTTGTTGTGTACAGTGAAGAACAAGCTAAGAAATCGATATATTCTGTTTCCACAAAATACTACTATGCGTTTGGATGCAGGGTTCATGAATCTTTGACTTACAAGATAAGATGTAATGGCACAGATTCTTTGAATCACATCTTGTTTCTTTGGAATTTTTCATGCTGTAACTGTGGATTGTATTCAATTGCAGCTCTGCCTGATGTTAGATGGGTTCTTCCAGATTCATTTATAGTAGATGGTGAAAGTGGATATGGAGGTTTGATTTGCTGTTTTAGTTTTGTATTCTTTTTGTTTCAATATACATGTTTCATTTGGCTCTTTTACTGGTTGCTTGTATGAATCTGTAGATTCTTCTAGTGGATGGGTTTTGTTTATAAGGAACTCAAATGTTGCACCTATATTCTTAACAATCACAAGGAGCTCTTTCATAAGTAGCTGTTAAATTAGTACTTGTAGCATTATTTGTTTCTTAACCATACATGTATGATTTTTGTTTATAGGAGAGCCATTCATCGATGGGGAGGTAGTTCCGTATGATGAGAAGTACCATGTGGACTGGCTACGAGATCATACTGATGAGGATGCTAAGTACCGAGTGGCCAAGAAGAAGCCTAGGAGGAAAAGGAAGATAAAGTTGCTTTAGTTTTTGATAGTCGTGTAGCTACTGGACTGCGAAGCTAACATGAAGCGTGTCTTCAAGTGAAGATTCCAGAAGAGATTCTTACATATAAGGAAGCTTCTGTTTCTGAGGATGATGTAAAATTAACTGATGATGTAAATCAGTCATATTTTACTGATCTCATGATAATTGGATAGCGATTTCATAACAGTTAATTATATTAATTTTAGTGAAAATGAAATGGTACTAATTGAAGTCTTCTTAGAAGTAGACTAGTCCACAAAATGGCTTCTTCTTGTTTGTCAAACAGGACCATGTAGACGAAAGCAACCACAGAAGAGTTCTCCAACACGTATTTGAGTGGGGTTTGGTGGGATTAACAATTCTTTCTTCATGACCAAGGTATGTAATCTAATCTGGCTTCATATGAATCTAACTATTTGAACTTGCTTGCGTCTAATTTAAACATTGACTAATAACACAAAGCTTACATCAGTGAATTTCTTAATTTGTGAACTACAGTCAATTTAGGATTTGATGTTGAATCTTTGTGATTTAACAAAAAAAAAGATCTTTAAGTAATACTGTCCCTTTTGAACACGCATACAATTCAGACTTATACATCTGTGGTCACAAAAATCAAAAATTGACTTCTAAATATCTATGTAGCTCACTTTTTAAGCTACGTTTTTACATCACAACATTTCATGAAATCTTTATAGTAATTTTCGTTTATCTAACAACCCTTTTAGTGGTATCGTTTCCTAATTACTATGCCTGTAACTTGTTCTTCAAGTAATTAACTATGTTGGTGTGTATAAACTGGTTCCTAGACTCTTGTACAATGTAGTGTCTGAATATATGGCCCGAGACCTCATTCCCTTATGTTTACGCCTTTTCTTTTGTCCTATGCGATGTTGTGGACCGACTTTTGCCTCCTTCTTTGTTTCCTCTTTTATGACTTTGACATCATCCTTACATTTGATTTCATGAACTTCATTTGCACCTGCTACTGGAACAATATACACAAACGGTCCGTTTTGGATGTCTTTGAGGTCTAGAATAGGTTCTAGGATCTTAACCACAGTGATCATAGTGGGTCGTGACTTAGGGTTGTGGCTTAGGCATTGGTAAGCCAAAGCAGCTGCCTTTCTGATGCCTTCAACCGAGTATCGCCCTTCGAGACTTGGGTCTATGATCCTTTCAAGCTTATCAGGGTCCTTTAACATGGGTCTTGCCCATTCTACTAGGTTCCTCCCTCTATTTGACCTGTACTTCTCCACTGCCTTTCTAGCTGTTAGCATCTCTAAAAGCACCACCCCAAAACTGAACACATCGTTCATAGTCGTCAAATGACCTGAAATTTACAAAAACAACATGTAAGCTAATAATATAATGATTGTGATGTATGAAAAGTAGTCTTATTGTTATATTCTTTAACCTGCTGAGATATATTCAGGAGCTGCATAGCCTTCTGTGCCCATTACACTTTTTGTAAAGTTTGAGTCTTCTGCTTCTGATCCATCTGTAGCTAATCCAAAGTCTGAAAGCTTAGAGCTGAAGTCCTGAAAAGTTTCAGATATGAGTTTAAAGTTATTTGACATGATAATATATATATATATATATATATATATATATATTTCGAAACTCAAAAATAGGAATAGAAGCATTCAAATTACCGAGCTCAAGAGGATGTTAGAAGGCTTAAAATCTCTATAAATGACAGGTTTAGCTTCTTTGTGAAGGAAGGCAAGGCCTTTCGCAGCACCAAGTAGAATCTTCACTCTTGTTAACCAAGGTAAGGCTCCACCATACTCTGCATTTCAACAAACTGTTAGTAATCTGTATATTCTCTCTGTCACAATCATATTCTCTAGGTTTCTATAATTTCTACTAAACTCACTTTGAAATAAATGATCTTCCAGGTTTCCTCGTTCCATATATTCATAAACTAGAAGCCTGTGATCATCCTCACAGCAGTAACCGATTAACTTAACAAGATTTGGATGCTTTAACTGGCCAAGGATTATAACTTCTGCCTGTAGAATCTCAAAGAAAGTTTGTTCTTTTTAGTTTTATGTAAATGTGATTAATGAATATGTAGATGGAGAAAGAATCATTTACCAGCCACTCTCTATGGCCTTGTCCACCTTCTCGTTTCAAGGCCTTGACAGCAACAGGTTGAGCTTTCAAACCTATTCTGAGGCTATCATCAACAAACCCTTTATAGACTTCACCAAATCCTCCTTCACCAAGGTAATTATGTTTTGAGAAGCCTTGTGTGATTGTTTTGAGCTCTTCGTAGGTGAAGATGTGAATGTCTATGAGAAAAGTGCTTGAGATGTCGTTGAGTGAGATGGTTGAATTGCTGAAATCCGACAAGTAGACTCTGCTTGGGACAGAGGTTTGTCTAGAGAGGATAATAATTCTATCCTTTGATGGGTCTGTTATAGTCTTCTGGTTTGTGTTGTTGATGCAGCTTATAGGAAGGCATATATTCTTCCAAGAAAATCTCATTGCTTTCATATGAAAGAATCTCTCTCTCTCTCTCTCTTTGTTTCTCTCAGAAGATTTTGTCTCTCTCTATATGGTTAAAGCTTTTCTTTTTCTAAATATATAGAGGTGATGAAACTTCTTTGAAAAGGGTTTGTGAGAAATTGTAGAGAGAGAGAGAGAGAGAGAGAGATTGGTAAAGACTCACAAAAGTAAGTCTTGAAAAGCCATCCAATGTGAAGGAGGCATTAACCACTAAAGCACTATCAAATTTTTAATAAAATATGCAACATGAGTTAAGATTCTTTACCTCTCTTTCCTTTTTTAAAAACTTTGATTATTTGAAACAAAACTCTGGTATGAGGTTAAATAATTTCATAAACTACCAAAAACAATTTTTTGTTGGTTATAAATTAAATTGGCATTGATTTTTGATAACATATGTATGTTATTATAATGTGCAGGAGAGATTTTTGAGAGGCAGGTTTTGGATCTATTAGAAAATATGTTTGACTATCTCAAGCCATCTCATTCTTTTTTTACTAATTGGCTACTATCATACACTTGTAAGTAGTTAATGAAATGGTTATATTTGTATTATATATTCATTTTCATCTAGAAGATTGTTGCTTCTGCTAAATATTTAATGTTACTTCTGTCAAAAATTAATAATATTACTTTTTGTGTTTAAAAAAAAAGAGTTGTGTTATTTTCTCAATGAAGTTAGAAAGTAATCCAATTCATTCGGCCATACCATTGACTTGAGACAATGGTATCCTCTGTTTTCTCCGTTAGGCTGAGTTGTTAAACGCAGATAAATTATTTTATTTTAAAACTCAGTCAATTGTATATTTTTCCAACTATAGTGAATAATTTATATAATTATAACTATTGTGCTTTTCCGAAACAATAAATAACTAATTTGATTAATAAAGTCACCTGGAATCTTTCATAACTGACGAACTTTATAGAAATCTCATTACATACTTATATGCAATTTTCGTTTCATTTTTTGGGCAATTAAGATAATTCAAGTATTATTTTCTATTTTCATTTAATCTACTTGTATATATTAAAAGGATTTTTTTTAATATCACACTAATGAAAAATAAAAAAATCATTAAAGATAAACATGCTAGAGAATTAATGACACTATCTCTACTACGAAACATAATTTAATTCATATCCTACTATCCATGTACCCAACAAATCTATGAAATAGATATATTAATTAGTTATTACTAACTAATTTAATATAATTTTATTAATTCAATATATCTTCACTACATATTAAATGGATAATTCATATATTGTTATATTCTGTATATAGTCATATTTAAAATATATATATCATACATATGCTTATTATAATACGATTAGTAACATATATTTATAAATTGTATTTTGATGTTTATATATAATTTTGTCTACAAAATTTAATCGTCATAACTAAATTATATATTTCATCATATAAATTTTGTGCTATCATAATATAAATTTATATTTTTATATAAAATCATATAATTTTCAATGTAAAATTGTTCTTGAACATAATATGGAATAGTATCTAGTTGATAAATGAAATAAACGGAAAATTACTAAATATGGTCGTGTCATGTCGTATGAAACTCCTACATAAAATATAGTTGCAAGCCCAGGAAAATTCTGATTGAACTTTTGTTTTTGTATTTTAATTTTAATTTTAGTTTTTGAACAAATCTGTATAGGACTATTGGTTATGTTACTACGTGGTGGCCGTATGAGATACTGCATCACTAAATTGTTCGAATAAATAGTATTTTAAATACGAAGAGAACGTAGATTTGCTTTTCGTTAAGGTCAATTTTGCTCATTATTATTAATTTATTTTCAAACGTTCTTAAAATATTCAGAGAGCGACAGGGCAACAACTTTATTGCCAAATATTTTGAAAAAAACGTCTACCATTTTGTTCTATAACCCTAGTCATCATACTAATGTAAAAATAGTGAATTAGGTTTTTTTTCTTCAATGTTTTTAAAATCAAACCGGATCAACGGTCGAACAAGGTTGAACCATAAATTGGAAACATGTCCGGTTCCTTATTGAATTAATTGACACTAATCAACAAAATTAGACCAGCTAACAAATCGAATTAAAAATCAAATATCGGACAACCACCAATGCACTTAAAATTCTATTTTATTCATTAAACATGATATAATTGTTTTAGTTAATCAATTTAAATTATGTAATTAACTTTTTACAACTTTACAAGTTCATACCTCCTCAACTCATTATACCATATTAAATTTGAAGTTAATTATATATATATATATATATATATATATATATATATATATATATATATACAGACTATTTATTATGATTTTAAGAACTAAACTATTAACACTATTTGTTAAACTTCTTTAACAAAAAAAAAAAACTATTTGTTAAACTTTCCAAGAGGTATTGGTTTTACTTTAATCAATAATACATTTTTAATTTTACCAAACATTATCGATATTGAAACACTTTATTTGATATTTAAAATTATATATTTTATAGTACTTTTTGTCAATATATTTTTTTAGTACTATACATTTATAAGATTTTTCATATATATAATTGTAATTAAATAATTAATTTAGAAATATTCTAGCTGACCATATTGATGATCCATGACCCAAGAATTTCTCCAATTTAGTCACCCATCCANTTTTTTTTTTTTTTTTTTGAGAAATATTGTATTGAAGAGAATTAAAAATTAAACACAAATATATATATATGGTAAGGGTTATGTATAAGTATGTAACTTTTATAATCTTGTACAGAAATAAGTTTATAGATTAAAAAAGGAAAAGTTGTAGTTTGCAGTCGTTAATATATAGTTTTATTATAAAGGTAATCGGTGCTATCAAAGTTAGCTCAGAAAAAGATGTAGACTCTTTCTTCTACGAGAACAAAATTGAATAAAAATGATGCGAACTGTTAGTACAGTCCAGTGACACATTTAGCACGTGACATTGATATTCTTTAAATTTTACTAATTTAAATTTTATGTTATCTTTCTATTCTGTCTACTCAGATATTCATCAATTGCTTCATGAACTACATGCACACTGCGCTATCAAAAAAAATATATACATAATAAAGTTTTGGTTATCTAGTGATATATATATATACTAGATTAGGTCCCGCGTGATACGCGAGTATATCTAAATTATTTTGATTTAAATATGATAACTCGTGTTATTATATATTTTAATCGTCGTTAAAATCAAAATTTAGTTATTATTAATTATTTTAATCTCTAGTTTTTCCTTACAAAATCATTAAAACTAATATCAACATATGTTGCGGTTTTACATATATTTTTT
>OVBE01017174.1:0-10560 GCA_900406425.1 Iberis pinnata | reverse complement strand
ATCAATGACTTAATGCTTCAAAAAATGGAAGGTAATATTTTTGAAATATTTTTTACAGATATTTAAGCATTATTAGAATAATCCAAAATTTAATAATCTTTTTGTGATATAAGTTTGAATGATATTGTCTCAGGTGAGAAAACCATATATTTGAGCGCTGATAGTATTGATCTAGCGGATATGAAAGCAATTGAGAATCCGGTTTTTACTCCAAATTTTTAAACAGCATTAATTTGCCTGGATTGCCGCGACATTCAGTTCGTCTCAAAATAGGTGCTCCGGTGATGTTACTAAGAAATATAGATCCTAAAGGTGGTTTGTGCAACGGTACTAGGTTACAGATAACTCAGATGGCTAAAAACGTTTTAGAAGCTATGGTCATAACTGGTGATAAGGTTGGTCATCGTGTTTTGATTCCTAGAGTTCTTATAACCCCTACTGATGTTAGGTTGCCATTTAAAATGAGTCGAAGACAGTTTCCTTTGTCTGTTGCATTCGCTATGACTATAAACAAAAGTCAAGGTCAGTCTCTAAAGGAAGTTGGGATTTTCCTTCCTAGACCCGTGTTCTCTCACGGACAGTTGTATGTTGCATTATCTAGGGTGACTTCTAAAAAAGGATTAAAGATTTTGATTGTTAAGAAAAAAGATGGTAAACCACAAACGAAGACTAAGAACGTGGTTTTCAAAGAAGTTTTCAAAAACCTAGGAGAATGACACCGTTTTGACAAATCTGATTGNGGAGAATGACACCGTTTTGACAAATCTGTGAATCACAAAGGTAATTTATTAATACTTACTTTTTATTGTTTTCATTACTATTGTTAAATTTTATATAACAATATATAAACTTATATACTCATATTATGTTTGACTTTTCAATTTTGTTTTGAAGGTAACATATTGGAATAATTTGTTAAGGTCAAGATTACAAGTAACATATATTTTTACCATATAAGTTACTTAGTATTTTTTTGAATATATTGGATTATTTTTATTTGGTTATTAATTACATACTCTATCTTAGTAATTTTTATTAACACATACAATAGGTCGATTCGTTTTAAATTTTTTATGTTTTTGGGGAAGTATAAGTTACTATAGCAATTTTGGCGTTTTGGCGATTTGGCGGTTTAAACTTTGTACTTCCTGTTTGGATTCACATCAGGAGGTCTTTGTTTTTTCTGGCTGTTTTTGAGTCGTTTCCGGTATGATTTTTATCGTTCTTGTCATTACCGGTGGAGGTTAAGGTTCTGGTATTTGATACTCGGTTCCCTTGGTTCCGGTGGAGTTAGATCGTTCAAGAACTTCAAATCCACTATGAATCAGTTCAAGAACTCAAGAAAAATTCCAACAAATAAAATGAGTTTGTACTGTTAGAGCAAAATATAACAATACCTTATTCTGATCTTTATATAATCAAACCAAAACCAAATATCCAATTGTCTAACTAAACCGGAGAAATTTACAACTTAAAATGAACCAATCGGTTATCATATCTACTACCTAAACGTTGCTTAATTTGAACCAAACTCTTGATTATGTTTTTGAAACCTTATGTTTGATACCACTAAGATTAACCGTTAACATGACGGAATTGAACCGAATATATTGTTCGGTTCGACATTTTTTTTGTTCGGTTTTTCAATTTTATAGTTTGGTTTATTCGGGGTTATTTTCTTGTGCCGAATTGAACCGAATATTTTGTTCGATTCAGCATTTTGTTTGTTTTGTTTTTCAGTTTTATAGTTCGGTTTATTAGAACTTTTAATTGCATAGTTTATTGTTATTTTGGACCTAGGCTCAACTTGAAGTTAGATTTTTTTTTAACAATAATATTTTAGAATATTTTAAACAAAACTTATAAACTTAAAATATAATATTCATTTAACAATAAACATTTTAGAATATTTTAAACAAATAAAATATTCATATATTATCTTATTCACAATAATTTTACTAATTTTTCATAATCTAATTTATTATTAATGTTAGAATATTTGTTAAAATATTAGAATGAGTTAACTTATTAGAATAGATAAACATATTATTTAATAACACTTAAATAAGTCGAATACATTAGCATAAAAAGTACAAAAATAAAGTAAACTTAGCCGAATACATTAGCATATTATTGCTTACTTAGGCGAATAAGTAAGCAACAAAAAAAGTTACAACATTTCAAATAAAATACTAGCCGAATACATTAGCATAAAAAGTACAACATATAAAAGGANAGTTTTTTAATCTCTTCATCCAAGTTGAAATTTCTATCGGTTTTGATTTTCTTTAAAGCTAACAATGCCGATTCAATCTTTGCTTGCTTGATTTTGTTTTCGGTAAGTGCTTCTTTACACTCTTCTTTGAATTTCATTGTTAGCATGGCGGCTCGATATTTGATGGATTCTACCAACTTCCCAACTCTTAATCCTATGGACTCTAGATCATCACTTTCTTCATCCCTTACATTCGCTTGAATCGGTTCATTAGGTTGAATCGGTTCATTTGGATTGTTTGGATCCATTTAGAAAAGGTTTTGAAGGATATGAAATTTAGTTTGTTTTTTTTGGGTGTTTGATGTTGTGTTGTTGTGTGGAAGTAGGAGGTTGGTATTTATAATGGGAAGATATCATTTATTAGAAATAGATTTTGATTGTTATATGTCAAATTTATATATTTATGTGTTGTTTTGTATTTAAATTTTAATAATTTAAAATATATGTATGTTTTGTAGGTATTTGTCATATCAAATACTTTAAATGTTCTTTTTTAATTTAAATGCATTAAATCTTCATTTCAAATTTTAATATATTAAAATTAAAAATTTTCGATTACTTATTAAAATATTTATTACGAATATATTTTGATTTTATATTTAATTACTTTGTTTTAAAAATGAGTAATTAATTTTTTAATTAATTACTCATAAATCTTACCTTTTTGTTTCAGTTTTTCAAAATAAGCAATTAAGTTTCAAATTTACTTGTATAAACAATTTAAAAGTTACTTACTTATTATGAATAGATTTTTGTTTATATATGTCAAATCTATATATTTTAGAGATCTTTAATATTTATATTTACAAATATCACAAATAAATATGTAGTTTGTAGTTATGTGTCATATCAATCATATTAATTATGTCATTTAATATTTTTAAGAAATTAAATTTATTTTTTTATTATTAGTATTGGACAAAATTGAATATTTTATTTTATTTAAAAAAAATTTAATGATATTTATGTGTTGTTTTGTATTTTAATTTTAATAATTTAAAATATATGTATGTTTTGTAGGTATTTGTCATATCAAATACTTTAAATGTTCTTTTTAATTTAAATGCATTAAATCTTCATTTCAAATTTTAATATATTAAAATTAAAAAAAATCGATTACTTATTAAAATATTTATTTACGAATATATTTTAATTTTATATTTAATTACTTTGTTTTAAAAAATGAGTAACTAATTTGTTTAATTAATTACTCATATATCTTACCTTTTTTTATTCGGTTTTTCAAAATAAGCTATTAAGTTTCAAATTTATATGTATAAACAATTTAAAATTTACTTACTTATTATGAATAGATTATTGTTTATATATGTCAAATCTATATATTTTAGAGGTTTTTAATATTTATATTTACAAATATCACAAATAAATATGTGGTTTGTAGTTATGTGTCATATCAGTCATATCAATTATGTCATTTAATATTATTTTAGAAATTTAATTTATTTTTTTATTATTAGTATTGGACAAAATTGAATATTTTATTTTATTTAAAAAAACAATAGTTATTTTATATAGGTTACGATTAAATTATTAAATAAGATAGATTCAACAAATAAACTATTTTATTTTTTATATATTTAACATATTTAAATGAATTATTTACATTTAAAAAAACTTTATTAATATAACAATTTAAAAGTTATGATTCAATCGTTTGATTTTTTTTATTTCATTTGAACATTTTAGGAAAATATAGATATTCAACATATACTTTTTTAATTTATAAATTAGATCAAAATACAAAATAAATAGTTCAATTTTTAAAAACTATGAATAATCTAGAATTTTAAAAATAATAATTCTGTTTTTTTTCTAATTTAAACTAAAGATTTACAATATATACTCGGTTCCTTACAAACATGTATAATTTGAAGTTCAAATTATTAATTTTAAATTCACAAATATGATTTTTTACAATAACTTTTATTTATTAGATCTTACCTTGTTTTTCTTTTTGGCTTTGTGAGAGATCTTTAATAGTATAGATTTTAAAATATCACAAGTAAATATGTGGTTTGTAGTTATGTATCATATCAATCATATTAATTATATAATTTAATATTCTTTTATAAATTTAATTTATTTTAATTATTAGTATTGGACAAAAATTAATATTTTATCTTATTTTAAAAAAACAATAGTTAATGATATTTTATATATTTAAAACGAATAAGTTACTATTCAAATATTAAATAAGATAAATTCAACAAATAAACTGTTTTATTTTTTATATATTTAACATATTTAAATGAATTATTTACATTTAAAATTTTTTATTAATGTAACAATTTAAAAGTTATGATTCAATTGTTTGATTTCTTCTTATTTCATTTGAACATTTTGGAAAATAAAGATATTCAACATATATGTTATTTTTAGTTTGATTTGAACATTTGAACATAGTTCGATTTTAAAAAAAAATTAGGATAATCTACAATTTTAAAAATGTTAATTCCGTTTTTTCTAATTTAAACTAAAGATTCACAAATATGATTTTACAATAAATTTTATTTAATAGATCTTACCTTATTTTCCTTTTTGATTTTGTGTTTTACAAAATCTTCCCTTGATTCATCTCCAATCCATGTCAACAACATCATAAAAAAAAAAATTAAAATCGAAGATTGGATATTATGTATCGTTTTTGAAATCGAAAATTTGTTTAGATTTTACCTTATTTTCCTTTTTGATTTTGTGTTTTACAAAATCTTCCCTTGATTCATCCCCAATCCATGTCAACAACATCATAAAAAAAAAAAATTAAAATCGAAGATTGGATATTATGTATCTGTTTTGAAATGGAAAATATGTTTAGATCTTACCTTATCTTGACTTATTTCGAAAGATCTTCTGAGAATAAGCCATAAATCGAATCAAAATATTGTTGAAATCCTATTAAATCACCATCACATCGCCGATTTAGAAGGGAAGAAGTTGTTTTTTTTTTGTTTCTTTTTTGTATGTTTTTTTGCTCAACTAGAATCTTCTATTAGGCCAAATAATGATTTTGATGGGCCAAATTGGGCCTCTCGAAATTATATGCCATAATATATTTTAAAAACCAATTTGGGCTTATTTACTATCTTGGCCCAAATATCTTTTGTTTAAAATTGTATAATTTATTTTACATTAGTTAACTTAGTATAATTATAAGCAACTTATAAATAATCTTATATTTTTAAACTATATACAATTTAAAACAACATAATAATATAAATTAAGTTAATTGTATCTTAAAGATGTAAAACATAACATTGACAATACATTGAAATAGTTATTGTAAACTTAATCATTTAAACTTTCAATTAAATATATTTTAAACATTAGTATTATACAACTATAAAATAATTATGTCATGACAATATTGATATATTTTTGTAAAATTAATAATACTCTATATAAAAAATACATATATTTTAAAACTTTATAACTTAACGTATCAAATCATAATCTAAAAAATCAAATATTTCAATATAACTTCAAAAACTTTATAATATAATAAATATATTTTTTATGAAATAAATAGAATTTTTCTCCGCGCGTACGCACGGGTTACTCCCTAGTTAAATAGTCATTTGACCACAAAGGAGAATCAACACACTAAAGAACAAGATTTTTGGATTTATGCAAAATCCAGTAGAATCATAGAATTCTATGAAGTCTAGGAACGATTTAAATGAAAGTCTGCAATCAAAGAGCTAATGAAATCAGAAAACAGATGCAGACTTGGATCAAGGAGTTGATAGAATCAGAAGACTGATGAAAACTGGAATCATTGAGCTGATGAGAACTGACATCAGACGAAGACATGTTTCCGGATTCTATGCACTAAAGCGAATATCGGGTGGAGGAAATCTTAAGAAGATATGGCAGTCAAGATCTTGAAATAAGATAAACGCTTGAAGATAGAAGTCCGAGAATATTTGATTCGGAAATCAAAACAAGGAAAGAGAGATTGCGAGAATATCTAGGGAGAAGATATTCAAGAATGGAAAGATAATTCTAGTATGATTTGAGTGTTAGGAAATATTCCTTAGGGTTTTGGGTAGAGTATAAATAAAGAGAAAAGTGATTATTAGGGTTAACACTTTTACTCTTTATTCTTGCTAAGGTTTAGCGATTCAATTCTCAAAAAATAGAGGGTTGATTCTGGTGAATGTTCTTTAGCCTCTGAGAGGATCATGAGTTGAGTGATCAAGTAGGCTGTGTTTTTATTAAACTTTTAGGTGACAATCTAGTATACTATAAAATTGTGTAAAACTTGTTTGGGTTGAGTCTTTGTAAGAAAGATCAAACAAATTAAGTTTAATAAATGAGTATTTGTTGTGTAAAACAAAGCTTTTATTTGTTTATTATCCTCTATACATTATCAATTGGTATCAGAGCGGATCACCGACTAAAGAATTTGTTTATCCTATAACAGGTAAGATCTTGTGGCAAGTATGGAGAATAATCAACAGTTTGTTATGTTAAACAAACCACTGGTACTAGATGCTGACAACTATGGTTACTGGAAAGTTCAGATGACTCAAGTCATTCAAAGCATTGACATGGATGCTTGGATTGCTGTTGTTGAAGGACGGAATCCGCCAATGAATTTGAATGCAGAAGGTGAGAAGATACCAAAACCAATGAAAGACTGGACTTTGGCTGAGCAGAGGGCAGCTAAGGCAAACTCTCAAACGCTTACTAAGATCTTTACTTCTTTTCCTATTGATGAATTCACTAGAGTTCAAGGGTGTACAAGGGCTAAAGATGCTTGGGATATTCTTGAAACCTCATATGAAGGTACATCTAATGTGAAGTGTACTCGTATTGATATGTTAGCGTCTGAATTTGAGACACTCACAATGGATGAGCATGAGACAGTGAATCAATTTAGTAGGAAGATAAGCAGGATAGCACATGAAGCCTTAATGCTGGGTAAGACCTACAAAGACAAGAAGCTGGTTAAAAAACTGCTAAGAAGTCTGCCAGATAAATTTCAGCCACACATGTCAGCCATTGAGGTTGCCCTCGATTTAGACACCATGAAGTTTGAACAAGTGGTTGCAATGATGGAAGCATATGAGCTGAAGATCAGGAAAAAGGAAATGGTAGCTGATAAGGGAATTGCACTTGTAGCCTCAGAAAAGACTACAAATCAAGAAGTTGATCTAGAGGAAAAAGTTGGACTAATCGTCAAGAAGTACTTCAAAAAAATTGAGAGAGGTAAAAAGAAGAGTAATTCAAATTTTGAGGACTGGCCAAGACAGAGAACTGAAAAAGGGAGAAAACCAGTGTCTTGAGTGTGAAGGCTTCGGACACTTCAAGTCTGATTGTCCTACTTTGAAGAGACGTGTCACTCTTCAATGCTATGAGTGTAAAGGCTATGGTCACACCAGGACTGATTGTGTTGGAAGAACAAAAGGAACTGGAAATGATAAGTCATTCGTAAGTTGGAGTGAGAGTGAATATGAGGATGAAAAAAAGAAGGGGATATTCTGAATTATTTTGTATCATTCTTGGGCATAATTTAGGAGGATGATGAGGATCAAGACATTGATGAGGAAGAGAATTTCTCGTTGAAGGAGGAAAACAAGATTCTAGTTGAGCACTTGATCCTGAAAAGTAATGAGGTCAAGTGTTGATGGGGTTGCTTGAGGCTGTTACTAAGGAAAAGACGGAACTTCAGGAATTGTTACACAAGGAAAAACAGAAGAATGAACTTACTGAAGGGAAACTGCAAGAGCAGTTGAGAAACATCAAGATGTTGACTAATGGTACAAAGGATCTGAATAAATTGTTGTCTATTGGAAAAATGGGAAATGATCACTAGGGTCTAGGATACAGTGGTGGAAATCATTTCAAAGAGACCAAGTTTGTTAAAGGACAAGGAAGTATGAGTGTTAATCATGCATCTCACAGACAAAGAGCTACAGTTCAATCATCTCAAAGACCTGGTTTTGTCTCATGCTGCTGGTATTATGGAAGACTAGGACATTAAAAGTACTATTTTCGGTTGTTTCTAAACAAGGTATCTTATCTTAAAAGATAGAAACATGTGTTTAAGGATAACAAGCTACGAAACAGAGCATGTATTCGTAAAGGTGACTTATACCCAGAGATGAAGAATGATGTTAACCTGAACACAACACAACAAGACAATCAAATGGTTTGTCATGTGGCATTCTCAGTAGAGACATATGCAACTAAAACTTCATGGTACTTCGATAGTGGCTGTTCACGACATATGACTGGAACTCAAGGAAAATTAAATGATTTTCAAGAAGTTTCAGCTGGGAAGGTGTCATTTGGTGATGGATCTAAAGGAAAAATCATGGGAAAAGCAATAACAGGTGGGAGTGAGCTTGAACTTTCTGATGTTTATCTTGTTGACAGACTTAAGGTAAATTTGATCAGCATAGTCAGTTGTGTGATGAAGGGCTAGAAGTTACCTTTACTAGAACAACATGTAAGGTTGTTAATGACTTAGGGGTGATCAAGTTGGAAGGTCAAAGATCAGGTAACAATTGTTACATGTGGAGACAGCGAAACAAGTGTCTGAGTGCAACTCAAGGTTCTGAAGCACAGTTGTGGCATCAAAAACTTGGTCATTTAATCATGAGGACACTAGTTAAACTGGTAAATCATGAGGTTATTCGAGGGGTTCCAAAGATGCAAACATCATACTCATTTGTTTGTGGACCATGTGCCCATGGAAAACAAATTAGAGCATATCACAAATCTGTTCCTCCCGTCAAATCTTTAGAACCTTTAGCACTAGTTCATATGGATCTAATGGGTCCTATACAAGTTGAAAGCTTGACTGGGAAGAAGTATATACTTGTGATTGTTGATGACTTCACCAGATATACGTGGGTACGGTTCCTAAGAGAAAAATCTGAGACTCTAAAGAGCTTTAAAATCTTGGCATTACAACTCAAGAATGAGAAGTCTGGAATCAAGACCATAAGAAGTGATCATGGAGGTGAATTTCAGAATGAGTTGTTTGACGTGTTCTGTCAAAATCAGGGTATTGTGCATCAGTATTTGGCACCTAGAACACCATAACAAAATAGAGTGGTGGAAAGGAAAACAGAACATTGCAAGAAATGGCCAGAGCAATGTTACATGAGAATCAAGTTGCTAAGAACTTATGGGCTAAAGCAATCAATACAGCTTGCTACATCATCAGTCCTGTGTATGTTCACAAGGGATCCAACAAAACCCCATATGAGATGTGGAAAGGAAAGACACCCAGTTTGGGGGTACTTTCATGTCTTTGGTTGCGTGTGCTATATCCTAAATAACAATGATCAACTTGGAAAGTTTGATTCCAGAAGTGATGAAGGGTTCTTTTTGGGATACTCAGGTACTAGTATGGCGTTTCGGGTGTGTAACAAGCGTACCAACATGGTGCAGGAAACCATTAATATAGTTTTTAATGATTATTCATCATCCAAGATAATGATTCATAAGATAGTCGAGCCATCACCTTCGCGACAAGAAGCTGATTTGCCCCCTGGTACGAATGTCCCAACCTCTTCAACACATGTTTCCACTCTACAAGTACACAAGAATCACTCCAAAAAATATGTGATTAGTGATACTCAGGGGGAGAGGGTTACAAGAGGAAAACAAATTGATTTCAAACAATTAGCATCTGGACAACTGTCTGATTCTATCATGTTCTCAGCATTTGTTTCGGTTGTAGAACTAAAAAATCATAAAGAAGCACTGACTGATGACTTTTGGATATTAGAAATGCAAGAGGAATTGAGTCAGCTCAAGAGGACTGATGTCTAGGATTTGGTTCCAAGGCCTGTAAATGCAAATGTTGTTGGTACCAAGTGGATTTTCAAGAATAAGATTGATGAATCAGGAACTGTTGTCAGAAACAAGGCACGATTAGTAGCACAAGGGTATTCCTAGCTTGAAGGGATAGACTTCGATGAAACTTTTGCGCTTGTGGCTCGTCTTGAGTCAATCAGGTTCCTGTTTGGAATGGCATGTGCACTGAAATTCAAATTACATCAGATGGATGTGAAAAGTGTCTTCCTATGTGGAACAGCCAAAAGGATTTGAAGACTAACAACATCCTGAATTTTTGTTCAAACTCAAGAAGGTACTGTATGGTTTGAAACAAGCTCCTAGGGCATAGTATGAAAGGTTGACAACATTTGTTATCAGTCAAGGCTATGAACGAGGTTCAGTGGAAAAGAAGATGTTCGTGCTAAAAGAAAACAGTGATCTGATCATAGTTCAGATTTATGTTGATGATA
>OVBE01017173.1:0-10560 GCA_900406425.1 Iberis pinnata | reverse complement strand
AAATTTTCTAAATATATAAATTAAAATTAAAATTTTTGTATACTATACTTGAAATTAAGAGTGTTATTAATGAAAAGTTATCACTAAAATTACTAAGCTTTAACAATTTTCATTTAAGAAAATTTTATACGTTCATTTTAGGTTACTTGACCCACCATCCTTCTTAATAGGTTCGCCATTATTATTAAATTTTGCTAAAAGAATTAATCTAGTGTTTTCATTTTTTATATATTTTCGCCACCAAAATTCGAACATATTCATTCACAATATAAATGTAAAATTTAGATTACTGAGAAAAAAAACTTTATTTTATTAATTGGTTTCCTAAAGCATTTTGAAACTCCAAAAGATTATATGAAAATTAAAAATTATAAGAAACCTAAATTCCCGAAAGATTATATGAAAATTTACAATAATTATTGGTCGAGACGGTTAATAGATTAAGTGGGGATGGCTATAAATTTTTGATTGATTTAAAAATTTCAAAAAAATTTTATTAGATAAATGGTTTTAAAAGTTTTTATTAAAAATATACGTTATTCGTTTAAAAATTTATAAATACTTATTAAAATTTATTTTTATGTGTTTAATAATTTATTATTACATTTTAAAATCTACCTTATATTTTAGTAGACTTTAAAGTGTTTTACTGTTAAATTACAAAGAGCTAATGCTAGAATATAATATTATTATTTTAAAACTATATATCAATTAAAATCTATAAACCAATAACATCAAGATAAGAATCATATCAACTAGAAGAGTGATCTGTGTAGCTAAATCAGTCACTCACTAAGCACTACTAGACAGTGGACCCTATACAAAGGGGGCAACTATGATAATTACAACATTTTGTGTGTTATATTTAAGAGTAACAATTATTGACGGATCGATTTGCAATTATATAAAAATACACTTATTTTGTGTTCATCAACCCTTCATTCATTTAAATAAAATACAAAAAAATGCAACATTGGACAAAGGTTCAAATACTAACAATTGGCATAGATAGTAAATTAGTAATAGATAAGCGAGATAACACAAATCTTGATTAAGAAGAAAATAGAATTAAAATTAAACAGTTTAATGTGATTAAACACTTAAACAATTCAAAACTTTTTATTATTTATTTGATTAACTCTAAGAACGTCATTTTACAATATGATTTTGGTAGAAGGTATATAACCGAAACTCACAAAAGTAATAGCCGATATTTCTTTTAGTAAAGTAAGATGAGTTGGAGGCTGATGCTCTTAATCTTTTTTCAGGGAGAGTGATATGGTCGAATAGTCTACTCACCGAATTTTCTAAAGGGTTTAATGTGTGACACCCGTTATTCGCACCCAACGGAAATCGATCTCTGGCCTAGATCAACAGAGCGACTCCTCCTCAAGTGTGATAATCACTAGACCACGATCACTTAGTTGATAGTCATGTATCGTTTAATCTTGATTAGAACATTACGGTAATACACTCTTTTTATGTTAAAGAATCCTCTAACATTTCGATGAAGTCAAGGTGGATTTTTTGTTTTTTTGTACTTTTTCAAGAGTTCATTGGTACTATTCAATTACCTTTTCTTCCTATGAAATTGTTTATAAATAAAACTAGAGTATTCACTAAATTTATCACTAGTAATTGTCATCACAGAATTATGCATTTTGAAGTCTTCTCAAATTGATTGCATCTTGATCCACGTGATGAGCTATTAAAAAACACATTCACTCTTGAGTGTTCCCTATATTTTATCACTTTGTGGGTTATATGCTCCTTTATTATTTGTACTATACCTATAAGACTATTTTACTTTTATAACTAAAGTATCCCAACGCTCTTCGACAGGACAAGGATCTACGTGTTAAACTCTCGGTCCACTATTTGATAGAGTAGCAATCCACGTGTTAGACTATCGGTTCGTTCAGACTAGCCATATGAGCGGCCAAATGACTTTTCACGTATCAATTTTTGAACGATGCAACATGTATATAAATACCGCAGTGGTTGCCAAAACTCGAACTCGTGATGACAGATATCTCAGCTGAAGGTCCATGACTATTAAAACTAGAGGGCAGTGGTTGTCAAAACTCGAACCCGTGATGACAGATATCTCAGCTGAAGGTTCATGACTATTAAAACTAGAGGCTCCGTCTAAATTTTTATTATCAATGATTTGAAATGGCTTTTGGAAATAAGAGGACACTACGCCAATTTTTTTATATAGAAAAATTAGCAAAAATATGTTTTCATATGAGAGATTATCAATGCTTTTACAAAGATGAATTCATAAATTTAAAATTCACAAAAAAGTTTGGATATTTTGATAAGTAAAAGTAGAGTGACCAGTGACCACCGACACTTTGTTCCCTTATTACTAAATGTCACCAAGTGGAGATGTGGAGACCACTTCTGTTATGTCGCTTTCTAGCATATTAGGCCCTGCTCACTCTTAACACTGATTTATTGATTAACAAGTTCTAACTAACAAATTAGTTGAGCTGTCTACAAATTAATCAAATAATGGTGGTTTAGTAGTTTTTGAAGGAATTGTCATTTTGATTCACTTAATATAAGAGGAATTCCTAGAAACACCGCCAAAAGAAGTTCAAATTCCAAAACTTTCACACTTTCAAAAAGTTATAAAAATATCACACTCTTAAATGTTCTAAAATTACCACAAACATAAAAAGTGGATTTTACGGGTTTAAAATTTAAATTTTTGGATTTGAGTTCACTAAATAGAGTTTATGGTTTAGTTTTGAAAGGGTAGGGTTTGGCTTTGGGATTATAGGGTTTAAATTTGAAATTTTAAACCTATTTCAAATTTATGGTATTTTTGGAACAAAAATATTTTTGTGGTATTTTTGGTATATTTTTAGAATTTTTGGAATAAATCTAGTTTTTTGTGGTATTTTTGAGAATACCCCAAAATATAATCAGTGTTGAGATTCTAAAGTTCATAATCTAAAACAGAAGAAATAAATTAGATTTATATAAATTTTTTTGAAAATCATTTTTAATTAGAATTTTAAAATTAAAAAGGATCGTAAACTCGTGTTTGAACTCAAAACTGATTATAGATAAGAGATAGATTTCCTTTCAAATGTGAGATTACTTAATTATTTTTTTTAATCAATTGAAGATGATATCACATTCTAATTATATTGAAACACTATGTGAACGAATTATTCCAGTGTTTTATTTACCATAAAAATAAAGATTAAGAGTTAGACTTCACTCTCTACTTAGGTTTGCGTGTGTGTCATCATCTAAGTTTTAACCTAATTTAATGCAAATATTAATGGTGTTAATAGACAATAACCATTGTCTCTAGAAGGAAAGCAATCAAAACTCAGTTATTCAAAATTTAAGACTTAACAAGTTATCATGGAATCTGTTGCAATTGGCACGTAGCAAATGTGTGTTATTGACGTCATATAAGTATGGGACCTGCAAGATAAACCCTCTGCGGCTGAAAAGAAAAGTGTTTTGGAGTTTTTACGTAGATTAAGAAAAACAATTTTTTTTTCTTTACTTTATGTTTTTCTTTTAAAATGTTTTCACCTAAAATATCGGGCATGTTCGTTTGCCTATCGCTAGAGACCAACGACAGCGACAGATTGTTGTTCGTTTATCTATCGCTGGTCGTAGCGACCAGTCGCAGCAATTCTTTTCAGCGACAGCGACCGCAATTATCAGTCGCTGATTTTTTCAGCGACTGATCGTTGCGACTAGTCGCTGCAACATCTAAACGAACAGCGACCGGTTGCAGCGAAACATATTATAAAATAAATAAATATTAATTTAAATTAAATTAAACTTAGAAAAATTAAAATAAATTTATATAAATTATTATAAATTCATAAAAAATAATATTAAATCCAGAAAAATAAAATAAATTAAAATAAATAAAATAAAGTCCAAAATATCTTTAAAATAAAATAAATTCATTTTAATAATATAATTTTAAAAAACTAAAATAAAGTAAAAAAAACAATTGAAAATTTCTAAGTATTTTAATAAAATATAAGATAGTCAAAATTTGATTATAATAAATTAAACTAAAATATAATATAAAAAATAAAATTTATAAAATAAAATAGGTCGCAGCGACTGCCAAACGAACAGCATAGCGACAGTCGCTGTGGCCTATTGTTGCGACTGCAAAACGAACAACAGAATGAGTTGTTGGTCGCTGTCGCTAGCGGCAGGCAAAAGAACATGTCCATCATCATTTTAGAAACAAAACTAAATTCTAAAACATCATCTTTTCAAGAACGGAAGGAGTACAATACAAGACAAATAAAGTTAATTAGGTTGGAAGATTTTTCAAATACCATGCGCAAATATTGTTAGGTTTGTATTCTCCTTTGAAGTGTTTGCAATAAGACTTTATGTCTTAGCTGCAATGACATTTGAGACAAAATCTCTAAAGCGACTTGTCATCTTTTGATCTATCAACGTATTAATTAATGTATTTCACTGTATTAGTGTTGTTATCAAACGGTTTAGATGCCGTCTTATCTTTTTGTAACTGGTAGTACAATTTTTTATAAAAAAAATTTCTTGTATGATGAAGATTTCTCCAATATATACTATAGTTTTACAAAAAAAAAAAATATTATTTATATCTCTATTGCATAGAGCCATATTCGATTACTATACACTTACATGTGTTCTAATCATTAATATCGTTTAACACAAACACATGTGATTTAGTGGTAGTTTTTTTTATTCCATCAAAGAGTGATTAGTGGGCTTACAGACCAAAAACCAAACAAAAAAACCCAAGCCTATATAATAAAACCAGATTTGGAAAGGAAGAGAAAGAAGTTAATGCATCATTCTTAGTGGTTCAACCACCCAGAGTGCTTGAACCAGGAAGAAAGATTACTCCATCTGAAAGAGATGTTGAAGCCAAAAGGGAGCTCCTGCAGCCAAGTAAGAATGCCATCTTTGATCTTTGATAACACTTGATGCAATTAGGAAAGCAGGTCTGTTTTTGAATCTAGGTTCATACAGCACTGTCCAATTGCTCATCTTAGATAGAGATGATAGAAGATCATCCGTAATTGCAAAAAGGTTGGGGAAATCTGTTGGGTTGGAAATGGCTTTGGCAAGATGGGTATTTTCGAACCCAAATTCTACCCAATTTAGTTTCAGGGAGATCATGCTTTCTATTGCCCATTTGATGACTTGATAAGTAGCCTCCTGGTTTGTGTTGATTTTAGAGAAAGCTCTTCTTGAGTGATTAATAACCTTACCATTGGCATCTCGTAGTACCCAGCCTCCTCCTGCCTTTTTAGTAGCATGGCACCATTTGACTCCAATGTTGCATTTTGTCCATGGGGGTTTTGGTCTAATCCACCGTGTAGGTTCAAGGGGGGATACTAGTGTTGAAACTTGAGTAGTTTCGTGTTCCACTAGGTTAGAGATGAACCAATCTTCTGCTTCTTGATGAGCTTTTTTAGAGGATTCCAAGATAGGGAATGTTGTACCTTCGATTCTTTCTTTGTTTCTGTTTTTCCACATAATCCACATTGTCCATGGAAATACCCTTTTTGTTTCGTTTGCTAATCTTTTATCTTCCAAAGCTCTTAGAAAGTGATCAAAATTCTGATATAGTGCTGTTTCATGGAATCCATTTTCAGGATTAGGCATATTAGCTAAAGCCCAATGTTGTCTTGCTTTTTGACAGGTAAAGAGGATATGGTTAGTAGTTTCTGGTTCTGCCCCACAAGCCTGACATCTCAAGTCCAACTTAATGCCTTTTTTCTGGAGGTTTACAGCTGTAGGTAAAGCTTCTCTAAGAGCTCTCCATAGAAAGTTCCTGATCTTCAGGGGGGTTTTTATTTTCCAAATCATTTGTCTCAGTGGGTTGATTGAGGGTTGAGTCTTTTCCTGTTGGAGTAGGGAGTGAAAGTTTCTTTTAAAAGCCAACTGGTAGCCTGATTTTACTGAGTACACTCCCTGTTTTGTTTCTTTCCAGATCCAAAAATCATCTCTTTGGAATGCTGGTTGGATCTGCAGGATATGCTCTGCATCTGGTTCATAAAACAGTTCCTGGATGAGCTGAACATTCCAGGTATGTGTTTCATAGTTCATCAGGTCATGGACTCTTAAGTCTAAGTTTATGGTAGGCAGTTTGATGAGTGGATTTTGACGTGAGTCAATGTTTAACCAATTTCCTGTCCACACGTTTGTGTTTTTCCCATTCCCAATCTTTTTCATAATCCCTTGAAGGATTAGCTCTCTGCCAAATAAGGCACTTTTCCAAGCATATGATGCTTTTTGACCTGCTGTAGCTTGTAAGAAATCTTGATTGGGGTAGTATCTGCTTTTAATGAATCTTGCACATAAACTTTTTTCCTTTGTGATTAGTCTCTATGCCTGTTTTCCTAAGAGAGCCTGATTAAAACTTTCTATATCTCTAAGATTGAGTCCTCCTAACTCTTTTGATAAGCATAACTTTTCCCAAGCCACCCAGTGAATCTTTTTGTTTCCTTCCTTTGCATTCCACCAAAATGCAGACATAGCTGAAACTAGGCTTTTGCAAGTAGATTTAGGGAGTTGAAAGCAACTCATAGCATAAACTGGAAGGGAGAGTGCAACAGCTTTCAACATGATTTCTTTTCCTCCTTGAGACAATAATTTTGTGAACCAGTTTGACAATTTTGAGTTTAATTTGTCTCTGAGGAAGCTTAGCAGTTTTATCTTTGAACCTGTAAAAGCCTCAGGGAGGCCTAAATAGACAGATGTTCCCCCTTCTTTTGTTATTCCCAAAATTTCTTTGACTTCTCTTTGATTTCTCTGATTCACTCTTTTTCCAAAAGTAATAGAGGATTTGGTGCAGTTTATGGTCTGACCCGATGCTTCTTTATCTGCAAACAAAAGATGGCTAATTGATGGTCCCTCTCCTGTGAATCTCATACCTTGGATCAATCTTCTTTCTTCTGCTGCCCTTATAGAACTTGATAGCCCTTCTGTACAAATGACAAACAGGAATGGAGATATGGGATCTCCCTGTCTCAGTCCTCTTTTGGGTTGGAACATTCCATAGGGTTGATTGTTAATTAGCACTGAAAAGGTGACAGAAGTCGTACAAAACATGATCCATTGTACCCATTTCCTGTCAAAACCCATCTTTTCCATCAGACTCTTTAAATAAACCCATTCCACTCTGTCATATGCCTTAGACATATCAGATTTTACAGCCATATAATCTTCTGATAAGTCTTGATTGGATGATAGGTTATGAACTATCTCATGAGCTATGAGAATGTTATCTGAAATCAGTCTCCCTGGTACAAATGCTGATTGAGTCTCTGAGATTATAGATTGTAGCCATGGTTGGAGTCTTTTGGTTAGGATTTTAGCCACCACTTTGTAGAGTACATTGCAGAGACTAATTGGTCTTAGGTCAGACATTTCTATTGGGTTGGGCTTCTTAGGAATTAGGCAGATATGTGTGAAATTCCATTCTACTGGGAAGTTTCCTGATTCAAAGAACTCCCTAACTTCTCTGGTAACTTGAGGTCCTACCAGGTTCCAATTAGATTGAAAAAAGAAGCTTGTCATTCCATCAGGGCCTGGGGCACTTGAGGGATTTATAGAGAACATTGCTGCTTTCATTTCCTGATCTGTTACTGATCTTGTTAGGTGCTGGTTCATTCTCTCAGAGACTTTTGGTTGAACTCCTTGTATGAATCTCTCAATATTCTGAAGATTGTCTGAGTTGAATAACTCTGTAAAATAGTCACAAGCAACTGTTCCTTTTGAGGCTTCATTTCTGTTTATGTTTCCATCCTTGTCTTTTAATGCTTCTAAAAACATTTTGGATCTTTGAGCTTTGACAGTTTGGTGGAAGAACTTTGTGTTGAATCTCCTTCTTTTAGCCATTTCTCCCTAGATTTCTGTTGCCAATGAATTTCTTCCTCTTTATAAGCTTGTTTCAAGTCTTTTTTGATTTGGAAGATCTTTTGGAATTGGGGGTAGTCTGTTTGTTGTTCTTGTTTCAGCATGAGTTGCAGAGTCTGAATCTTATCCAAAGCATTCACCTGAGTCTTTTTCTTCCAAAGGCTTATTTCTTTCCTGGTTTCTCTTATTTTGAAAGCTACTTGAACATGGTAGACAGGACCCTTTGATGTCCATATTCTTTTCATGATGTTCTGTATCTCAGTATTGGATGACCAGTTCCTATCAAATCTAAAAATACCTTTGAAAGTGTTTATGTTGCCTAGTAGATTAACTAGCACAGGTTTGTGATCTGAGCCCCTTTTATCCAGAAAATTTTGGCAAGCTGCTGGGAAAGTGGCCATCCATTGCCTATTTGCAAAACACATGTCCTGTTTACTTTGAATCCAATGCTTATTTCTCATGCCTGCCCAAGTGAATCCATCTCCATGAGCAGAGAGTTCCTGCATTTTACAGCATTTGATCATGTTACCAAAAGATTGGTACTGTTTTGGATTCTTCCTTGGACCTCCTTTCTTTTCTCCCCCATGTAGTATATCATTAAAGTCACCTAGCATGCACCAATTCTCTGATCTTGTTGTGCCTATCCTAGATAACCTCTCCCATAGCCAATCTTTCATGTTACCATAAGGATCCCCATATACACAAGAAACAAAAAATTTTATGTCACCCCATAATATACTTAAGTCAATGAGATACTTATCCGCAGAAATTATATTAACAGATATGTTTTCTTTCCAAAATACAACCAAACCCCCTTTAAGGCCAATAGGGTTTACTACAAAAGAGTGCTTATAACCTAGACTATCTCATCTCCTTTTTGCGGATGATAGCCTATTCTTTTGCCGGGCTACTTTAGCGCAATGTCAAGTTGTGGCGAATATTCTTAACTTATATGAAGAGGCATCAGGTCAACGCATTAATTTGGATAAGTCCACCATTATTTTTGGCAAGTCAATCCCGATCCAGGATAGGTTCATACTCCAGAGACGGCTGGGAATATATACGGATGGAGGTGGTGGGAAGTATTTGGGAATTCCAGAACAGCTTCAGGGCTCGAAAGCCCAGGTTTTTGCGTACATACGCGATCGACTTAATTCGAGGGTCAATGGATGGTCATCCCGTTTCCTATCAAAAGGGGGAAAAGAGATCTTGTTAAAGTCAGTGGCTCAGGCGTTGCCAACTTATGTTATGTCCTGTTTCAAGCTACCGCTTTCATTACTGGAAAAAATGACAAGTGCCATCGCCGATTATTGGTGGCAATCGTCAGGTCCTTCTAAAGGGATCCACTGGGTAGCGTGGAAAAAGTTATGTTTACCTAAGAAACAGGGAGGATTGGGTTTTAGGTCACTACAACTGTTCAATAAAGCCCTGCTTGCAAAACAGTTATGGCGTCTCCATACCAATCCAACTTCGCTCATTGCACGTATTCTGAAGGGGCGATACTATAAAGATAGTAGTATTTTTCAGGCCACTGTTAGTACCCGACCGTCCTTCGGGTGGAGAAGCATTATTGAGTCCAAATCCCTCTTGTCTTTGGGATTGCGAAATATCATTGGAAAAGGAGATCAGACACGAGTTTTTCTAGATCCATGGTTAGCTGATACCATACCACGGCCAGCTGTGCGTCGTGTTGCCGAAGTGCCCACTGATCTTAAAGTTTCAGATCTGTTACTGCGCGATTCCTCTAACTGGAATTTGTCCTTGCTACAGGAGGTCATCCACCCGGAAGATATACCTCTAGTCTTATCCATAAGACCATCTAGAAGGGTATCTGATAGTGTCTGTTGGCATTTCACAAAGTCTGGATCCTATAATGTTAAATCTGGTTATGAAATAGCATTAACGGCCTCCCCAGTTTATAATAGTGGTTGGCTGGTACAACCATCGATATCTCCCTTATTAGCAAAATTTTGGGAGTTGAAAGCGCCTAACAAGCTCAAACATTTCCTTTGGCAAGCACTGTCGGGTGCAATTGCGGTAAATGAGCAACTAAGGAAGCGAAAGGTTCGTGTAGACGATTTTTGTCACAGATGTGGTGATAGCAACGAAAATGTCAATCATGCTTTGTTTACCTGTCCACCGGCATTACAATGTTGGGCTCTATCAGGAATTCCATCCCTCCCGGGGGTCTTCCCAGTGGAAAATTTGTACCAGAACATGTACTTCGTATTAACTGGAGCTACTTCGCCACGCACCTGCGGTTTTAATTACAAGATTGTACCATGGCTTATCTGGTATATTTGGAAGGCAAGAAATGCAATGTGTTTTAAGAACATTAAATGGACACCGCCAGATATCCTAGATGTAGCATCTAAGGAAGCAAAAGAATGGGTTGCAGCAAATTCCTTGAGTCAGGATTCTGGACTTCAGAGGAGTATGGAAAATATTATTTCGGCCGAAGGAGGACAGACCATTCCAAACTGCTGTAGTCTGGATGGATCCTGGAAGACAGGTGATACTATTAGTGGTATCGGCTGGTTCTTTTCCACAGATTCTGGTTCTCACGTGATGGGTTGTGCGGGCATCAGATGTGGTATTTCACCACTCCATACAGAATTACTAGCGCTTCTCTGGGCCATGCAATGT